>VMBQ01002396.1:6597-133656 GCA_007657795.1 Dreissena rostriformis
ATATATATATATATATATATATATATATATATATATATATATATATATATATATATATATATATATATATATATATATATATATATATATATATATATATATATATATATATATATATATATATATATATATATATATATAAATAGTGTTTTTAACCCATATGAATCACGCACGTCCTTATTAACTAGATGTTACCCTACAAACGCTTCGCTTTTTGTAGCATTTTGGCTTAAAAAATAGCTTGTTGTCAGCCTATGATTCACGTTACTCAACTCTTTCCAATAGAATTTGCCCACGTCTTCTCCGGATCAAATCCACAACCTTGTCGCGTTTCTTTCCTTGATACACCACGTGTTTATTTATCGTTAATACTTCTAGAAATAACATTATTATGTAGACAGACGCTTGGTTAAAACTTATTTAAATACATGTAGTACATTGATTATTGAATTGCCATTTTTGTTTGGTGCCCACACACGTCTGACCATTGACACCATTATACAACTCGCAATACAGTCTTTAGCCCCGACTAGTGTGCACAATACTTTTTAAAGAAAACCGCGTGTCCTTAAAAAGACTTTTTCGCAGAGTTTCGTTTTTTTTTCTCCAAAAAAAAATCTTCATTTGTATGAACTATTACAAAATCAGAACATTTGGAATATTGTAAAGTAATTCTCAGGTCAAGAAAAAGTTTGATTTTGTTTCGCCTTCAACGGGATTCAAACTCGCGATATTTTGGAGCAAAATTGAACCCTCTACCACTTGGCCATAGTCCTAACACTTGTTTAAAATTATTGCTTATATTCTTTTCTGATTCTATGGAGTACAACTTAAGTTAAGATTCACTTTTGTGTATTTCAGGTTATGTATTTTAACAAAGCATCTTTTGTTTTGTTGGTCTTTTGTTGTATATCGTTTAAGTGCCATCAATATGATCTTGTTTTCTATTTATAAGCATTCTAAGTGCTGCATGTTTTATCTTCATGGTGTATGCTGTTGATATGTTTGCGTTTAGCTCGTTAATGATTGAAATAAATAAGTTCTCGTAGACATATGTGTATGTTTATTTCTTTGCCAAAAAAATGGCAACTTTTAAGATTTTTTTTTTCCGAAAAATATGTTTTTTTTTTTTTTACAGTTCTGTAGTCATGGTAGTATTTGTAATTTAACAGATGTGTGACAAATCAGTAACCTCGTTCTGTTAGCTGCTACAGGGTATCGGCGTTTTGTCGCTATTATAGTATGAAGAATTCTAAAATTAAAAAAATAAATCGAAACAAACAGGTAATTACAAATAAATTGTATGTATTGAAGTGTTACACATAATACAATATACCTTTGAAAATAATAAAATTAGTTTTAAGAAAAAGACCATGTAAGCTTCAATTGATGTGTATTTTATAACAAACAACAATACAGCCATTATATACACACGTCAGGTGATCATTGTGTTTTTTATGAAATGCGGAATTTACAACACAGAAAAATGTAACACTCTGGCCTATCCCACCGGAGGGACTATTTCCTACTCTATGGACGGACCGACGCCGACGGCGAACTACAGCTGCGTCGTCGGATACACGATGGACGGTGATAGCGTACGAACATGCCAGACAAATAAGTCCTGGATCCCTCAGGCTCCCGCATGCGGTGAGTAGTATTTACTGTATTCGAATATTTGATTACTTTTGTAGCTTTGGCGAGAATACAACTGTTTCTACAAGTGGACTTTAAAGACAGCATTTTGCAGAATACATGTATGTAAACTATTTTTTAATACTAATTATCTTTTTTGAGGCCAACCTATGCCTAGGTACGACTATCGGGTAGATGGTTTTTACTTGAAAGATATTCGAAGCAGTGCTCTTTCTAAACATTAATACATGAATAGATCAGAAAAAGTAAATTTAAGAAAAACTTATTCTCACATTTTTTGTTCGAAAATTACCATTTAACAACAGTATCATTTTTGCTGGCCTCCATTTTTTTTATAGCAATTGCATCCAAAATCATTTATTTTGGCATCTGGTTTCATTGATACACTGATGTTTGTTATATATAGTTAATACCTTCTTTATTTTAAGGAGTATTCATATCATTGTATAGGTTTGTATTTATATAAGTGATATTGATCGACCTTTCAGTGTACTGTTCAAATGTTCCCACGCTGCCAAGCGGCGTTGTTTCGCTTCGTACGGACGGACGAACCAGTGTCGCTACATTCACGTGCGTCGGCGGTTACACACTCAAGGGTTCGGCAACTAGCACGTGCTTAATTACCGGGATGTGGTCGGGTACGACCCCCGTCTGTGGTGAGTAAAATAGACTGGCTCTGGGGAAAATGGGCTTAATGCATGTGCGTAAAGTGTCGTCCCAGATTAGCATGTGCAGTCCACACAGGCTAATCAGGAACGACATTTTCCGCTGTATGGAATTTTTGTTTAAAGGAATTCACTTCTTAATGAAAATTCAGTTTAGGCGGAAAGTGGTGTCCCTGATTAGCCGGTGCGGACTGCATATGCTAATCTGGGACGGCACTTTACGCACATGCATTAAGCCCAGTTTTCTCAGAACGAGGCTATATAAGGCTTGCTCTTTGCGAAACCGTGGAAATGTTGGTTTCTAAGAACGTTTTTTTTTCTGGGCATTAATTGCCTAGTACAATGTCAGATCATAAATGAACAAGAAATATCTTTTAAAAAGACAATCGGCTTTGAAATTATGGTTGAAGTCATTCTTGTTATAAATATACACTTAAAGGACAAAGATCGGATCCCCATTTTTTCCCTTATACGTGCGGACTCTTTATGACGTTTCTATTGAATGATATGGTATTATAGAGAGTCCTTTGCATATATAATATTATTCTTAGTTGGACATACATGAAGCATTTACGTAATTATTAACGAAAGTGCGTTTGAAATTAAAGAATTGTGTTGTTTTTTCCAAATCACACTCGCTAAACGTAATCCTTTCGCATAGTTTTCTTTTCCTTCTTGCTGAAATACACATTTAGTACTTATAACTACGTGTTTTACATACGAAAAGAACGACAATTCCCTTGAAAATAAAGCATCTCGTAGTGATCACCCCTGCTACGCTATTGTGCTCTCCCTTGTTTTGTGCATTACGATATTTATTATCAAGTATCTCACAGTAAACAGGTTTCTCTTACTTATATTAATTTCTTTGCTTTACTCAAAATAATATTTCATTCTTGTTAAAAAAATACAAGCATTTCTCTTTAAAACCGGAATACATAGCAAATTTACCAGTTTTGAGGTTCACGAATATTTCGTTTCTTTTTAGTTTAACGTTATTCTATAAAACCGTAAAAGCATAAATTCTATTGTTAAAGTATCGATCATATAGAGGATATTTGTTCATGTCAGTCTTAGATCGTTTGTTATTTCACGAGTGATCATAGAAAATATATTTTCACGAGTGGCGCAAAATATTATTTTTCTATGATCACGAGTGAAATAACCAGAGACGTAGATATATACGTCAAGATTCAAGAAAATAATTAACAGCTGTTTCCCTTTCGCTAAAAAGTTACCCTTCCTCCCGTGGCGTGCCTCAATACATTTCAATACACAAAATGACGTCATTAGTGTTTGCATCATCCTCCGCCGAAAGAAAAAGTCCAATATTTGATGGTTTACGTGTAAACAAAGCTGAAAGGTTTTAACATTTTATTGCTCTTGCTAAAATAAGCAAACACAGTTAAGCATACACTACTGCTAGTGTAACAACACTTACTGAACAGTACATGTCCGTGATGTCGTAGGGTCAAACAAGGGAAGTAAATCTTGATAATCTAAAAATAGTAAAAGTAGTTGCGAAAATGTGTTATTTTCACCGGTGAAAATAACAATTTGTTTATTTTCGCTGCTGTTATTCCACTGCAGAAATATCATATTTTATCATAAGGTATAAAAGAAATACATTTATTCGGAATGGTTTTGCCATCATTGATTAAAGAGTGCAACTCCCCCGTGGTCCCTGCCAACGGAGGCATGGTTGCGGACGGTCGGACGGCTAACTACACGTGCAACACGGGAAACTCAATCCAGGGATCGAGTAATAGGGCCTGTGCGGCGAACGGAACCGGATGGGGCGGCAGTGATCCTGTTTGCGGTAATATACAAGTTGAAATGCATGTCAGATGAGCTAATTGAATTGAGATTATTTTTTGTATTTACATGTATATCAATTGAACAAAACTGATAATGCATCTTGCTGTTCAATATATGTTCATGTTTATTATTTATCCGAAAATATTGTATTTATTTTATTAAAAATATCTGTGATTTGCAGACGTACATGTTTAAGATAATGATACATTTTAATTTCCCAATAAGTGCTGTGTACAACACCAACCATGCCACCAGGAGGAACTTATTCTCTCGCAACATTCGGCACGCAGACTTACGCGACTATATCTTGCTCAGCTGGCTATTCAGTTTCCGGTTCAAACAAGATCTTCTGTGGAAGCGACGGCAGCTGGAACGCTGTCCCTGTTTGCGGTGAGATTTCGGTCATCATCATCGTCGTCGTCATAACCCTCCTCCTCCTCCTCATCCTCCTTATCATCATCATCATCATCATCATCATCATCATCATCATCATCATCATCATCATCATCATCATCATCATCACACTCGTCGTCATCGTCATCGTCATCATCGTCATCATCATCATCATAATCGTCATCATCATTGTCTTCTTCTTCGTCTTCTTCTTCTTCATCATCACCATCAACAACCTAAGACTCCTAAAAAACATTAATAACGACAATAATAACAACAACAATTATGATTTTTATACAAAGATATTTATAAAAAAAATCAACAAACTACGTACATTTGTATGAACCATGCATAACTTTTAACACTTTTTCAGCTGCCTGTCCACCGTTAGTTACCCCTGGTAGTGGGTCAGTGACGTTGTCGTCTAACTCGCTCGTTACCACAGCAACCTACTCGTGCTCTCCTGGATACACGCTTGACGACGCCAGGCAACGCACGTGTAACCAGTCCGGCCTTTGGGACTTACAGACACCCAGATGTTGTGAGTGAAATAACAGTCATTATGATCATTTGAAAACGCAGCCCATCATACTGTATGATTAGAAAAGTGTTCTGCAAATTCTTATTTTTAACATTTGAACAGTTCTGTTTTAAGTTCTGTATCACTCTCCTTGTTTGCAGTTTGTAATTCTCCGTCCGTCCCTCAACACGGCGCCATGATGGATAACGGTTACACAGCCAACTACACTTGCACCGTGGGGTACTCGCTAGATGGCGCTAACATCCGGATATGCAGAAACGATGGTTCCGGTTGGAGCGGATTTAATCCACAGTGCAGTACGCAACTTTTAAACACTCTTTGAAATTTGAATATAAAATTAAAAGAGAATCATTCAAGTCAAAAATGTTTTATTTAAAAACGAAAAAACTAAACTTTACATATAAGAATATTATATGTAGGGTTGTGACATTTTAAAGAAATATTGGTGTCATAAAATGAACATATTCTAAAACATCAGACTATACATACTCATACAATATAGTCCCTTGGTCGATATCGGTTTCTATTTTTTTCTTTTTCAAATAATGTTATACACGAACATACAATTTTACATCTCTACTCAATATAAATTGGCACCATTTCAAATTTCAGCTCCCTGTAAAACGTTAACGTTCTCGACGCTGTCAACTTCCGTCGCCATGACGACGGACGGACTGGAAACAACGGCCTCGTTTTCGTGCGCGGTGGGCCACACGTTGAATGGCCACGTGCGCATCACGTGCAGGAGTGACGGCACATGGGACTTTAGTCAGCCTCAATGTGGTAGGTGCTTTTATTGTGAACTTTTAGAAACACCCTTAAATTAAACAGTTGTAAGTAGATGAGTTCAGTTTTTCGTGAATTGTCAGTTTCTAAAAACACTATGTAGTTGACATCGAGCTCAATTACACATGTCCAATTATCACCTTAGATAAACTTGTACATCTTTATATTTCAATGCCTTTTAAAACTGTACAGCTCGAACCCACTCGTCAGCTTGTTTTAGTCATGAAAGTAACAGTTAAAACAAATAGGTTAAACCTCTGAGTTACTTGTTCCATGTAACTAAAATGCTGAGCTATACGTACTGACCCAACTGCTACATAAATTCCCCTCCTGAAACGTTAGACCAGTTATGCCTAGTGGACTCTCCCATCCTTCTAAATTGGATCAATTTATTTCCAAAATTAGGAATTTCTAGTATATTTATTTCTATATTTAGAATATTTCTTACAGAAATTCCTTTAAGCAAACAGCGCAGACCCTGATGAGACGCCGCATCATGCGGCGTCTCATCTGGGTCTTCGCTGTTTGTCATGGCCTTTTTTCTAGACGCTAGGCATAAATGGGTTAACTTACTTCACGTTTTACGATAAACTATATATTCTCTCTAGCTCAGTGTCCCACATTGTCCAGTCCATCCAGCGGTAACGTTTCCATGGTAACTAATAACACCACGACGGTCGCGTCCTTTGCCTGTCTCCAAGGTTACATTCTAAGTGGGTCAAGGTCGATCACGTGCCAGCCGACTGGACAGTGGAGCGACGTCACCCCCGTGTGCAGTAAGATTTCATAGATTTTGTATTCCTCAAATTAGTTTTGACTGTTAAATAAAGAATGTATTTCCGTTATTGTCGTTAAACATGAACCCATAGTACACATTGCGTTAACTGTGTGAGCAAGTTTATGAGAAATTTTTCACCTGCATCCTTTTTTTTGTATTCAAATATTGTCTCCCACACAAATCCGCCAGATCTTTTATGGTTTCATGTTATCCAGACACGTCTGACCAAATGCTTGGTGAAAACTATGATCATGTTATGCATGAAATAGCAATCGACTTTTTCTGCAGAGTGTTTGGACCCTTCAACCCCCTCACAAGGGACCATGGCGGTATCTGACCTGAACAGCACGCAAATAGCCCGATACAGCTGCAACCTTGGTTTCGTTATTTCCGGTCCGTCGAGCCGGAAGTGCCAAGGTCAGGGCCTCGGCTGGGAGGGTTCGGACCCCACGTGTGGTGAGTTTCCTTACGTGACGCCGCGGGTTACGGTTGTTTAACGTTCGGTAAGGTCACAGATCACGTGTGTTACCAGGTATATGTTTGCGGTTGTCACTTCTCACGTATAACGAACATGCAGCTTGTACCCGAAACTCACTAACGTTGCAGATAAATCCCATGTATCGTGTATTGTTTTTTTAATGATGATTATGGGGGTTGCTTGTTGTTTTACCGTCGAAAAGTACAAGTTCACGGACGCATATGGCAAAGATTTTTAACACCATGCGCGTATTCTGAAATCAAGTCCGGTTCTGCGTTAAATTTCATAACGAATGAAACAGAAAACGGAAACGTGTGTGTTTGTGTAGTTCATGAAAAGAGAAAACTTAATTTAAACAAATGTATCGATTCATTTAGGAGTAGGTTATATGCTACATGGTGTTGCGCTTGTGGAAAAATGTACACATGTTGCTTGTTTGTTTTTATTGCGCTGTTGCTACAATTAAATCAGATTAATTCTTCGTTGAATACAAAGCCTGATATATCAAGTTATGTTTTAAACTAGTGTCGTGTTCTGAGAAAACTGGTCAAAATGATTGTGCGTAAATTGTCATCCCAGATTAGCCTGTGCAGTCCGCACAGGCTTATCAGGGACAACAGTTTCCGCTTTTATGGAATTTTTCGTTTCAATGATGTCTCTTCTTAGGGAAAATCCAGTTTAGGCGGAAAGTGTCGTCCCGGATTAGCCTGTGCGGACTGCACAGGCTAATCTGGGATGACACTTTACGCACAAGAATTTTTCCCAGTTTTCTCAGAACACGCCACACTATATATGTTAAGACTGCGGCGATAGTCGGTGTGTTAAGTTCCGGAATTCGAAATTTGAGGTGGCCATTGCACAGTACTCCCCTGTTTCAATCCCTTTAATAGCATTCAGCAGGGAAGAGATCTGACCTCAGGGCCAATTAGAACCGCGAACCAATCAGCGGACGGATCTGCTTTGATCACTTTTAATCATGTTTTGTTTCTTGTTTTGTGCATTGTCAAATTAAATAAATTCGTAAATTGTTAAATAGGATTTCAATGTCACCAGTTTTATAATTGAATTTCAAACAGTATTCACGAAGAAACAGTTTTCTTGAAGAAAAATAGTGCTCGTAATTACCTTGAAATGGCTTTAACTGAATATTCGGTAAGTCGCACCCTTTCAGCGTTCAACGCTTTGATTTTATAAAGGTCAATATCATTTCAGAAAAGTGCACGAGTTTAACAAACCCGTCAGGGGGCAGCATATCTTACACCACCGACGGACTGACGACGACGGCGAACTACTCGTGCGTGGTCGGCTACACGCTGACCGGAAGTGCCTTGCTCACGTGTCATCAGAACGCAACCTTCACACCGACAGCACCGACATGTGGTAAGACTGATAAGCTATGTGGGAAGAAATACACGAATTTAATAAGAAAAAATAACTTCTACTTGCTTTGTCAACGTTTTTATGAAAGGAAACGAGTCACAGTCTAATTTTCGATATTTTTTTTTATAGATTTTACAATAATTATCATGTTTTTATATTCAATTTTACGATAGGATAAGAGCTCGTAGCCTACTCAATCTCGGCGGAGGTTGCTCGAAATCTCGCCCATGAATTTAAGTTACTCGTCTATTGTTCCTACATAAATGCAATAATTGATTTGACTCACATTGCATTTTAAGTACTAAAATGTGTCACGTTCATTAAATAATGTATATTTCCATTTTTCTTTCAGTGTATTGTTCAACTCTGCCTTCTCCCGCCAGTGGTAATGTAACGCTGCACACAGACGGTGTCACCAGCACGGCCGTGTACGCATGCGCGGGCGGATATTCTCTTGTTGGCATGGCAACGCGCACTTGCCTTACTTCTGGAATTTGGAATGGAACAACGCCATCCTGCGGTATATTTATTTTCTATACTATGTATAATGCCGTAGATAACTGTTACGTGTTACGTATAAGACCTCAAAATTCGTATTTCAGACAATTTTCAATCCGCATTGCATTGTTAATAAATGTGTTAATTGAAGGTTTGTCTTGTATAGTTAGAGGTTCTGGAGTAACAGAATGAAAAATAAGTATATATTGGCGGTGAGTTACCGCCTTATCCATAATTAGACAGTTGATTAATATACACCGCCGGAAAGCGATATCTTCAATAAAAATCAAAGTCACCGGCAGTTCTACTTTATGCTAAAAAATGAGATGTACAGCAAATTATTGTTTGTTTTTTTTCATGTAGGGTTACGGAAACAAAAATTGAAAATATAAAAAAGGAGTATTCGCCAAGCATCTAGAAATCCATGCCCAAATCTGCTTTATTTATAGAATGTGATCCACCCGCCACGCCATCTAACGGGACGATGATCGCCAACGGAAAAACCGCCAATTACACATGCAATTTGGGGTTCGCGCTGCAAGGGGAGTCTAACCGGAAGTGCCTGACAAGCGGCCTGGGATGGAGCGACACTGACCCCGTCTGCAGTAAGTTCTCCGCGCCGCCATATCTCTACATTGGTTCTGAGTCTGGATAATTGTGTCAACCAAGTGGCAATTGGCTGTCTGAAATATCCGTTGTACTACTAAATAAATATCTTACTGTTGCAGATTTAAAGTTCAAGTCTGTTGTGTCGACGTGAATTAATTGAATGAATAAGGCTGTAACAATACACTTGAACAATATCATATTTCATTCGTTTTGAAATTTGGACACATAAATTCGGACATAGAAAGGAACATGATTTCATTAGCGAGTTTAAATTTGAAATTCTACTGTAGACTTTTTATGTGACGACATTAAGTCAAGCTCAAAGATAAATGTTTTTTACGATTTATTTTTTTCCAGATAGATGCGCATCGCTGACGTCACTTGTGGGTGGGTCAGTGACGTTTGGCTCCACCGGTAGTCAGACGTTCGCGATGTTCACGTGCAACACCGGCTACACGATACACGGGGTTAGCAAGATCTACTGCAGCAGTTCCGGTGCCTGGGAGCTGCCGCCGGTCTGCAGTAAGTGGATCGTGATAGATGCAAGAACGAATGAATGAATCGGTCAATCAATCGATCAATCAATCAATCACAATTCATAATTGTGTCATTTATTTGTCCAAATCAAGCAATCAATCAATTACTTTATAATGACGCGATAAGCGAAAAAGACTCTCAACGTCGTTATCGAGTTAAACACATTTGAAGCGGATGCACGATTTTTTCATAATAAGCAATAACTATCCATGTTACTGTTTTGTGACCATTAGTGTCCCTTGCGTCGCAGGTGGCGCCAGCCGTCATTTGTGTGACCATCGTTGTTTAGGTATACGAAACATCATCGTTTCAATTATCCAATTACATCATATAAATAAATTACAGATGCTTGTCCGACACTTAACCCTCCGTCAAGCGGCAACCTAGTTCTCGTGTCCACCGGTTACGTCACATTTGCCAACTACGCATGCGCAAGCGGATATTTCCTGTCTGGTCCTACACAGCGCACGTGCCTCCCAGACGGCACCTGGGACCTTACAGCGCCAACTTGCGGTAAGAATTAAATTATATGGCGTTTTGACGATGACGGTGATGGTTTTGTTAATTATTGTAAGTATGGCGATGATGATGTTGATGTTGATGATGATAATAGTGCTCATTATAATGATATACATGTTTATAATATTTTGTTTGTGTGTGACGGAACCATGAACAAAATCTGAGTTATTTTGTTATTGCCAGCTTGCAACACTCTACTCCCCCCTCAGCACGGCACCGTGACGGATAACGGTTCTATAGCAACGTACTCGTGTAAAGTCGGGTACTCGCTAGGTGGCGCCCACATTCGCACATGCGCACTGGACGGTTCCGGTTGGAGCGGAACTAGCCCTGTATGCAGTATGTATTGATTGTTTAGCTTTCGTTCCCTAGTTGTGGTGATTTTGAAACACTTTTAGTACCTGTGTATCTATGTCAACATCTATGTCTTTTAGTACCTGGGTATCTATGTCAATTTATTATCAACAAATATATATATATACATGTTCGCATGATAATTCAAATATGCATTATACATACCATAGTTGTTTGAAGGCCTCATTGAAAATAAGATTGCCATTGTAAAACTGTTTGCATGACTTTGTATCAATGTGTTGTCTTAATGAGTTGCCTTCGGAAAATAAAGAGATTATTATTATTATTGATATTATTATTATTATTATTATTATTATTATTATTATTATTATTATTATTATTGTTATTATTATTATTATTATTATTATCATTATTATTATTATTATTATTATTATTATTAGAATCGCATTAACTTATTTTTTGTTATATGAACATTTGAAATAATTTTACTTCAAATATGTTAAGAGAAATGTTTCAAACTGGCCAACTAGGAAAATGCTTCTCTACAAAGTTTTGATAATGTCGAAAGCCACATAAATAGAAAGTTAGTGCTAAAATAACACAATGCAACAAAATCATGCAGGTACGTGTAAGACGCTCTCAACCACTTCCGGTGGAAGCGTGACCCTGTCGACAAACGGTCTGGAAACCAGAGCCGCGTTTTCGTGTGACCTGGGGTACACATTGAGCGGAGACGTGACGATCACGTGTCGAGGAGATGGCACGTGGGACTTTAGTCAACCCCAGTGTGGTGAATATATGGCCTCCCTATAAATTGCACATAAAAAACACTCGTACAATTTAAATTGAATAAATAATCATAAGCCAATGGACGCTGAGCGCACGAAGTTTGTAATAGGTATTTGAAGGCGCACCACTATACTTTTCCGATAACTTCTGTTTGGTTAGGGATATTATAACAAGTTTAAGCTATGATTATGTTTTATGTTTACAAAAAAAAAGAAAATCGTGTATGATCAGTATTTTCCTGAACATTCCATATGTGAACGATACGCAGAAAAATTAATTCAATTACTGAAATGATATCATATAATGTAAATACTTTCCATTTATGTGTGTATGGTATTATAAATTAGACATTTGGTGTTTAATAAGAAAGGGTCACAGTGATAACATGCTCTCGCTTAGTCACACACCTATTATTCGTTGAATGTGTGCGCATTTGTATAAGCCGAGCATTGGAATGAACGTTCATCCTTCACAAAGAACTTTGTTTTGTTTCAGTGCAATGCAGGACATCCCCCACCATTGCAAGCGGATATGTCACCATGACAACTGACGGCTTCGTTACTACGGCGACCTTCGACTGTAACAGCACCGTCAGCAGTTACTACCTCAGCGGCAGTAGGAGCGTCACGTGTACCACATCCGGACAGTGGAGAAGCGCCTTTCCAACCTGCAGTAAGTTGGACTACAGCTTTGCTATCCAGTAAATAGTAATAATAATATTAATAATACTAATAATACCAATAATAATAATAATAATAATAATAATAATAATAATAATAATAATAATAATAATAATAATAATTGGATGAAACAAAAATGGATAAAACTTCATCGTCCAATTCCTCCTCATCAAACAACCACCACCATCGTAAAGTATAAAAGTAAATGCATTGAAATTATCGTAAAATCTTCGTCGTCATAATCCTCATCAGAGGCCGCCCCCGCATAATCTTCATTTAATTTCTGAAAAATATGATAATAAACTCCACTTTCAGAATGCAATTCCCCTCAGACGCCGACGAAAGGTGGCATGTTCATCACAGACGACGCTGCGGGTCAAGTGGCCCATTACAGCTGCATTCTGGGATACAGCATTTCTGGTATGACGTCACGGCGCTGTATGAGCGACGGAACAGGCTGGCAAGACGTGAACCCAACCTGCAGTAAGTGAAAAGGGTTTGGTTATGTAGGACACAACGAAGATGCTAAATTAGTTTCTTGTGGATTCTGATTATCTAAAATATGATAAATATTTAAGTGAACGTTGACACGTTATTTGGCAAATACCTATGCTATACAATTTAATGTACCTTTTTTCTTAAAGAGATAGTCAAGGTAATTCTCATGCAATTGAAGTTTATGTTTTACCGACTTGTATGTACATCCATACATCGTACATTTGATAATGATTTTTTACGCTTCGAAACTAACCCTAGTTGTACCTTGAAGTTAATGAGTTGACAACAACTGCAAACGCTTATTAACTGGCATTTCTGTACATAAAATGAAAGAGACAACAACAATACAAAAATCATTTTTATCTATACGATTCATAACACTTGAGCAACGTTTTACTGCAATCCCTCTTCAAACTATATTATACTTTTTATAAACACCATTCGACACTACTAGCATGTCTAACTTGAAATTTCAACAGGTCTCTGCAATGCAATAACAACGCCTCCGGAGCTTAAGGTGACGTTAACGTCAAATGGCTCGGTGACTTCCGCCCACTACGCATGCGCCAACAACTTCACGCTCACGGGCGAGCATGTGCACACGTGTTCATCAGGTGGCACGTGGAACTACAAGAAGCCTACATGCGGTAAGATATGAGTGTTGCAAGTTGCAAAATCTCACGAAGCGAGAGCATTAAGCATTGCATGTGTCTGTCCGTCTATTCCTTTGTCTGTTTTTCCACTATAAAATATACAGTCTCCAAAATGTTGTGTGTTTCAACAACTCTTATACTGCTCTGTATGTTTCGCTCAAATTTTCGCAGTTGTATGACCTTAATGTATAAAAGATCGTTAAGCAAGAAATGTTTGCTTCAGCTAGTTTTGATATAATTGTGACCAATTGTCTGTTTTATTTTCCGTTTTAGAATATAATTATAGTCCCAAACATTTTGTGAAGTCCTCTTTTTAACTGCTTTTTAGATTTCACTGAAATGTGAACAGCTGAATGACCTTAATGCGCAGATGCTCGTAAAAGAAAGGAATTTTTGCTCCGACCAGAATTATGATCCTTTGTCTGTATTCCTCTATATAATATATACTCTCCAAAAGTGTGTGTACTCAACTCCTTTTGAACTGCATGCTTGGCTGATTAAACTGAATCTTTCACAGCTGAATGACCTTAATTTGCAAATTATAGAATAATAAACAGAATATTGCAGCTTTCGTTGCTGTTGCGATTGCTTTCGTTGCAACTTTTTCGCCGTGTTCATGTTTTTCTAATTGTACCTTTGACAATGACTTCACGATTTTGATGATTTTAATTATTCTACGTGTCAATAGTTCTATGCGCAAACAAGACTGACCCTCTCAGCGGACGTGTCAAGCTGACCACTGACGGCCTGCTGACCACCGCTACGTTCACGTGCCTGACCGGATATGACGCCAACTCCACCGCCGTCATCAAGTGTGACGTCACGGGAAACTGGAATCTACCGGATCCGTTCTGTGGTTGGTTGAAGTTAATGATATTTATATATATAGTATATATACATGTGTATTTATTCGTGTTAGTATACTATGTATACTACATATTCAAGGTGTTATACAGATCATGTATAAAAGGTATTTGTTTATTTAAAAGAATAAATATACAAATGAGAATACATGTTATTAGGGGATTGCATATGTTTTGTTTCGGCTGTACACCATTGTTATAATACTGATTAATATTAGACACTTTAATATTGTTTAATACATGTATTTCATTATAAATAAAAATCCAATATGATATGTGAAAATATGTTCCTACTGTTGCTCACGCAGTGTGCAACCCGCCCCGGATTCTTGCTAACGGCGCCATGGAGCTGCTCGACGACGGCATGACGGCCAACTACTCGTGCGACGTCGGCTTCGAACTCGTCGGCAGCGTCGTCAGATATTGCGCCACCGACGGAACCGGCTGGGACGGCACAGAACCGAGATGCGGTAACTCTTGACGAAATTAATATATTTTGCGAGAGTTGTCCACCTTCTTTTGCATTTTTTTTTAACTTTTAGGAATGTCAGTTTCAAACAGTTGTCTTTCGCTTCAAGCTAATATTAAACGTCAATCTCGGTGAACAGGCGATTCCGGAAATACTAGTGGTCGCTAAAGCACGATTGATTTTACAAATCAATGTTTTGTTGTGAATGATGTACATGTACATGATGTCATATTTGATATAAACATGAGTAATAAATAAGATTTATCTTATTACTGAAACAGGGAAAACAACAATAACAGTAGCATTCACAAAATTGGCAACAACAACAACAACAATAACACGGATAACGTAACAAAGAACAAACGAATGAAAATCTCAGAATTCGGCCTGTTTATTTCCCCCTTCTCACCATCTCTCTTTCAGATATGATAGAGACGACGACGCCGACACCGGCACCTGCGGAGGACGGGTCGCTCACCATCGTCCGGGAGGCTTTCATCGCAATCGTGGTGGTGGTGATTTTAGTCATCATCGCACTGGTAGTGGTCGCGTTTGTCTGCTACATGAGGTACCGGAAAGAGCACTACAAGATCGGCTCACAACCCGAAACCGTATCCGGTAATTCAGTTTTTGCCATTTAGAATATTTACATGCATTTGTCCATGTGTAGGTGTGACAAAAGCATTATCATCAGGGTATAGAACGAGACTTCGTAATAAATGAAATAGACATCGTAATAAACAATTATTAAATTTCGTGTTTTGCAATGTTGCTAGGTACTCAGCTAACCGGTTAATTAATTGGTTACTATAACAGATTTACCGATAAATGTATTAGTTACCTTTATATACAACGTAACTAGTACTTGCAGAAGAATACATATTAACATGTAGTCGCAATAGAAGTAGAATTGTTAATAAACAATAGTGTGTTGATCACTAAAATGTTTTATGCAATTATCTTGACAAAATCGTCAGAATATGTACATTTAGTTGTTTGCTGTTGATTTTTTTCTAGAGAAAAGGCCCAGCTCGGCCGTCAAGAGTTTCCCGGTAAATGAGGTCACCGACAAGAATTTGAAAACAACATTTGACCCTCGAAATCTTAGAAACAATTCTCC
Organism: Dreissena rostriformis; assembly: GCA_007657795.1. Classification (NCBI taxonomy): domain Eukaryota; kingdom Metazoa; phylum Mollusca; class Bivalvia; order Myida; family Dreissenidae; genus Dreissena; species Dreissena rostriformis. The sequence goes on from VMBQ01002396.1 coordinate 22,643, forward strand.
GTCAATGAAATCGAAATACAGCGAACAGGTTTTCAGAGTCAACGCGGAAGATAAAATAGCGCCCGAGACTGCGACAGTCAATATTCCAGACTATTTCCCCAACGGCGACCATAAGCTTCCGCTAAGTTCCATTCGCCTTCCGAAGCTTCCTCCAAGGGCTCCGGAAGAAACGAAAGAAACTAAACCTGTAGTGAAACATAAACGACGAAAACGTCGTCGGCTCGAAAACCCTTTGCCGACGACGACGGACGCCATTGCAGCGTCAAACGGCTCGCTGCCGAACGGCGGCCCGCGGACGTCGACGCCGATTGAGGTTCGAATGAGGACCGTGGACACGCCGACGATTTTGTCGTCGGAACATCTGGACTACATTCAGCCCGTGTATTGTGTGGAGCCCGACGGGGTGTTCTCGGCCGATAGTAAGACGTTCTCGGTTCTTCGCAAGGTTATGGACCGTATATCAAATGAAGACAGTTCCGTTTGAGCTCAGTAGAAATTGTTATTTACTCTTTTCTTTGCTCAACAACATATTATGCCGGTCAGTGAAGTTTGCACACCGCTCAACGTCAGCTCAACCAAATGCTGTTCTGGCTCCTCATCCCAGCACGCTATACAAGATCAGGGGCGATATTCACAAAGCTCCTTAGCGACATCTTATCTTAAGTCGTACGTAAGAAAAAACTTCAGTTCACGTTTTCTATACGAAATACAATGTGTGCCGCTTGCAAAAGGTAAAAATTTTGCTCACCGTAGTAATATTGACTTGTTTAAAACATATAAATGTTAAAATACCTAAAAATAACACAGCCAGAGAAGAGACTTAAGGAATGTCATGACTTTAAGGGATATTCTTAGGTTTTGCTTATAGGCCTTGTGAATAAGGGCCCAGTATTCGTTATTGTTTAATGAAAGCGAAAGCTGATCTGGCTCAGCCAGCCATCGCAACATTCAAGCGCAATTTTAGCCATGAACATTCAAAATGCCATGTGTCAAATCTCGTTGGGTCGTCGTTATTTTTGTCAATCATCAAACGGAAAACATTAATTGAGTATTTTTGCAAATCATGTATTCCTCCTTCTACATGTATATATCAAGAGCTTCAAGTTGTGGTTGTTTTTTGTTGTGTACTATGATTCTAATATAATCTAACCATTTGCTATTGTAAAAAATAAAATAAAAATGGTTTAACTTAAAGAAGTGTCTCACGTGGCGTCAACAGAAGGATATGACCTTAATTTCGTAAGATGTTAATCACGCGTACATTGCTCATATGTGGCGTGTTCTGAGTAAACTGGGCAAAATGTTTGTGCGTAAATTGTCATCCCAGATTAGCCTGTGCAGTTCGCACAGGCTAATCAGGGACGACAATTTCCGCTTTTATGGAATTTTTCGTTTAAATGATGTCTCTTCTTAGGGAAAATCCAGTTTAGGCGGAAAGTGTCGTCCCAAATTAGCCTGTGCGGACTGCACAGGCTAATCTGGGATGACACTTTACGCACAAGCATTTTGCCCAGTTTTCTCAGAACACGACTCATATAACCACCAGTATGACATTCTTACAGGGCTGTCCGGTTAGCGCAGTGGTTGGCACACGCCCTTTTCACAGGTTCAATATGTCTAGTTTCAAAATCGCTGAGATTATATCGATTCTTTTTTAAGGATACGAAAAAAAGTTCACGAAATGATCGTTAAAACATGTACCGCCCATTACGGAATCTATTCAACGCACAATACGATAAATGTTTGACGGACACGTGGTACGAATTACGTCCGCTGATTTGAATGATATAAATAGGTATATAATAAAATAATATATTCCACTGAAAAAGCATATGAGTGTCGCACTGTGAAAAAGGGTTTAATGCATATGCGCAAAGTGTCGTCCCAGAGTAGCCTGTGCAGTCCGCACAGGCTAATCAGGGACGACACTTTCCGCCTAAACTAGATTTTTGCTAGGAAGAGACTTTCTTTAAACGATAAATACAATAAAAGCGGAAAGTGTCGTCCCTGATATTATTATTCATATTAAATGATTGATATGTGCTTTAACAATGCATGTATCTTATTTAAATAAATAGTAAATATGAAGTGCATATATGCAGCGAGAAAGTGGATTAAAAACGAATAAGTTACATTTGTAACTTGATCAAACTCAACCACAACGAACGCGTGTTAAACTACTAAATCATACATTAATTTGCAGTTAACAAATAAATTACCCCACTGAGACTCGATTTCGTGTGCCTAGTCTATAAAGAGACGTTATTTTTACGTTAATTTATTTGATTGTTTTGAAGAAGAATCACATTTCTTTTACTATATCTTGTACATATTCCATTACTTTCTACACAAAACACGTGTATTTATTATTTATTTGAAAAACCAACAATTCCATATAAATATGCATTATTTATTTTTCAAATATGACTTTCACTTTGTGCAGATATCGTACAAATTATATTTTGCGTGTTACCTTAACTTGAAGTTGATAATCAATAAATAAATGATTAAATGGTTCTTTTATTATTGTTCTGATCCCATCCCCACATTTTCATTTATCAATTTTCACTGATCGTATATGGACCATGAATAAATTAAATTACAAAATACTATTATAGTGTATGGTTGTTTTAAATTTCAGTTTCTGTGGTCATTAAACGTGTTATAGTTTAAAATCAAATTTACTTACAAAGGGGTGTTGCAAATCTTAAGTAAAAAACATGGAGTTTTCTTGAATTATTTGCATAATAATTGAAGTTAATTAAAAGTATGACCTAAATGAGTTTAGAATTGTTTAGAGGCAGAAAAACAACGATTTGTAAAACATTAAATGCTGAGGAGTTAAATCACGAATGCCTAGCCCCAATTAAAATTAAAGAACAGAAACGCCATTTTATTAAGAAGTATACAAGTGTACATGCTCTTTAACTCGTATAATTTAAAAAAGGAATGCCACGTGTCTATATGTTATAATGTTTACCAAATCGTAATAAAAATTGAAATTTCGAAACAAAATAAGAAAAGATCACAACAACGATTTGAAGAAGGAGAACATACTTATTTAAACGGCTTTAAGGATAAACGATTATTTTTCATTTACTACGGTACATATGATATAAGTTTGAAGGAACAAATCGAAATATATTAATTCACAAAATATCATTGTTTTGAAGTACATATACGTATGTCAAAAAAGTTCAGAAAACTATTAATTTAAATGTAAGTGGTATTTCGTTTACATGTTTACATAAATTAATGATTTCAGATTTACATGATGCTGTCAATAAACTACTGAACTCAATAACATAATTATGGATTGATGAAGAAATTAAGTTTAATGTATTTTGTCGTAGTAAACGTTATTAATCAAGGTCATTCAGAAATGAAGTGGAATTCGTGGAATTCACACACTATATGTGTTTTCATTAAAAAAAAATGCTGTACGACAGACATCATAATTCCATCTGTTTACTTATCGCAATCGGACAGAAACTAAAATATTTTTAAACACATCACACAAATGATTGGATCAAACACCAGGAACAATTCATTTAAAATCTAATCGCTTCCAGTCGCTTTATTACTTTTTAAGCGTTTAACTGCATTCAGAACCTTATCTACCGTTATCGATTGATCTAATTCCGGAAAAGTACAATTTGCATCGTTTAAATCATTTTTTGCACAAAATTCATCAGCTTTAGCATTATTTTTATTATCAGAAAAAGTATTGCTCAAATTTGTATTTGTTTGCCATTAAAAAAAATATTTTCCTAAATTCCTTTTGCTTTCTACTTTTTAAACTTTCAATTTCTATCATTTTTCGTTTAAATGCAATCCTTTTTCTTTGTGTTATTTTAAAGCTTATAATGTTGTGTTTGTTCACACAATGTTATCATATTGCACTCAGACTTGTTCGAATTCAAACATCGTAAATCGTCAAGGTATTGATTTCGTGCAGTTACACACTTCATAATTGAACCAATCAGCGTGTCTTTTAAAACTTTCAAATTTAGACGTGGGTTTATTTAAATGAATAAACAAAATTTTGAAAACATTTTTGAAAACAACGGGTAATGCATTAGAGCGACCAAGTCGAGGTTTTAAAAGCGAAAAGTATACATGCAAACCTATTTAGTTTTTTTTTATTCATATCGGGACTTAAAGATAGTTTTTCCTATTTATGTATAAAACAAAAAACAGTCACGTCAGAATAACGATTTTTTCTTTAAAAATAACGATATTAAAGACATCAATATTTTTATTCGCAATTGATTATTAACTTACTTAAGTTTTTAAATTCACTAATAAATGCTGAATAATTGCTCTCAAATATTTTACTGCCAATCATACCAGTTTTGATGTTAACAGACATACTTATGCAATTATGTTTAAATATACTTAATTGAAAAACGTAAATTGAGATGACTAATACGATATTGGGCATTTATATGTTATGTTTAAGATTATAAACACATAATTTGGAAATTAACTCGATCCAAAAATTGATTTGATATTTTACGGCTTGCAATACCCGCGCTGATAAACTTTGATCTTTAAGGTGAATCTTATGTATTTATGGGTGTAAGCGTTTCATAAGTTAGTGTCGGAAGTAAAAAGTAAATGCTAGTATGAAGACGATGATAGTGAAAGAAGAAGTAAGAGAAGAAGATGATGATGTTGATTTTTCGTATGCAGCTGCTGCTGCTAAAGAAGAAGAAGAAGAAGAAAAAGAAGAAAAAGAAGAAGAAGAAGAAGAAGAAGAAGAAGAAGAAGAAGAAGAAGAAGAAGAAGAAGAAGAAGGAGAAGGAGATGATGATGGTGACGACGACGACGACGACTACGACTACGACTACGACTACTACCACGAAGACGACGACGACGACAACGACGACAATGACGATAACGATAACGATCATGATCATAATTGAGTTTCGATATACATAAATTGATACGCACGAACGAAAAGGCGACCAGACAAGAGAATAAAGCTTCAAGGAAGAATAAACACATAACGAAACAATTCCATTAAATTGTCGTGTTTGGAAACATTTAGAAACACTTAAAACACTACATGTATATTGGCTATTTGACACTCGTCGTTCTTCGACTTCGCGTGTTTTAGGGCGCGTTAATGGCAAGGTCGGGGTTCGTACTTCACTCTGAAAGCCAACCGACCGACTGTAATTACTGGGTCTCTAAACGCCAGGGCTCTGACTTCTCGCGAGCATTAAATATTTACGGCGCAATTATGCACGGCTCGAAGAACACGGAGCATTTTTGTAGTAGTGTGTTGAAAATATAAGATCAGAGATCAGTATTCATTGGTTAGTAAGTGATCATAAACAGTACAATAATTACGTCTCGAGTGATATGAGCTATGCAATTTAGGATCAATTATGGAGCTCTAAATATTTGTAGAAAATTTGAAGAAAAGAACGTGTCCCTACTATTTTAAGCTACAGTCCGACGAAAATAATGCGACGCATTTTTTAAATGCATCACTCTAATGAAAGTATATGCTGTCTTTGTTTTGCTGCACACTTTTTCGTTTGTAAAAAAAAATACTTCAATTATATTAATGTTTAAAAGCGTTTGAAGTGCATGGATTTTCATTATATGTACTAAACATCTTGGTACGAACGGAATATTCTTAGCATTATTTACATCAGAGGCATTACGAGATCACGCATGCGCAAACTATTTTACAGATGCCCATGCGTTTTGCTCGACATGATGTCTGTAAGGACCAATTTTTTAGAATTTTGGAAGCGAGTCTTAAAAGGTTTGCAAAATCAGCTACATCGTCATCATCATCATCATCGTTATCGTAGAGCGGATGACAGGCAATCCTCTCATTTACCATTGTCACTTCTCCCTCTAAATCATCGACATCCTGAGGTCCATCACCCATGACGTCATAAGTACTAAATTAATCAATTAAGAACTATGTATTATTTTGTCACCAGAAAATTTCGTTTTCACACTGGCCTTCGTCTATATATCCATAATTTATTCAATTTGAACGCAATGTTCGAAAGTTTTCTTCGTGCCTTTTGGGTGATGTATTAATTTAAAATAACTTACTTTTCACAAAGCGAATGTTTCACATGTATGAACAATACGGTCTCGTAATTTCAATGTATGCAATTAAATAATTATATATACTTTTTCACAGATCAATTCATGACTATGTTCTGTAAAGTTTTTGTGCATCTAATGAGAACATATGTGTCGTGTTCTGAGAAAACTGTGCATAATACTTGTGCGTAAAGCGTGATCCCAGATTAGCCTGTGCAGTCCGCACAGGCTAATCCGGAACGACACTTTCCGCCTAAACTGGATTTTCGCTAAGAAGAGACCTCATTTAAACGAAAAATTCCATAAAAGCGGAAATTGTCGTCCCTGATTAGCCTGTGCGGACTGCACTGGCTAATCTGGGATGACAATTTACGCACAAGCATTTTGCCCAGTTTTCTCAGAACACGACACATATAATCATGCGATCCTCTCACATTCCACTATCAGACCAACAGTATTGTTCACCCGTAAACATGTGGCTAATGAGCTCAAAGTTTTCATATTTATTATTTTGAGTTAACAATATTAAATTGTATTTGTTAACAAATCGATCTAACAACGCCATTTACAGGAAGCTCCTCTAAGTTTCTTTAATAATATATATAACAAACTGTGTGCAATATAAGTACCAAAATAGCACCCATTAAATATAACTATCCATTAAATTTGCCAATTTAGCGGTGAACACAGGAGTAGCGAATAATTACATATTTTAAAGTATAATTTGGCGTGGGAAAATAATAAAATATTACAGCAAATCATTGTAAGTAATAATATCTGTTTATGAAATGATTCGCACAAAGGCAACCCATGTTGATCGAACGTTGATTGGTGAATTAAGCCGTTTAATTTGACGTGAAGTCTAATTTGGGCCAATTTTCATTATTAGGCGTGACAGTTGGCGTAGCTTTAGTCTGCCTTCAGTCGACTTTTTTGAAAGGCCTTACACCCTAATGCGAAACAATGTTACATGAATGTTAGATCACTTACAATGTTAGATCACTTACAATGTAAGATCACTCACAATGTTAGATCACTCACAATATTAGATCAACCACAATTTTAGATCTCTCACAATGTTACATAACTCACAATTTTAGATCTCTCACAATGGTAAATCATTCCAAATGTTAGATCACGCACTATATTATATCACGTACAATGTTAGATCACATACAACGTAAAATCACTTACAATATTAGATCACTCACAAATGTAGATCTCTCACAATGTTACATAAATCACAATTAAAGATCACGCAGAATGGTAGATCACTCACAATGTAAGATCACTCACACTGTTAGGTCGCTCACATTGTTAGTTCACTCACAATGTTAGATCACTCACAATTTTAGATCTCTCACAATGTAAGATCATTCACAATGTTGAATCACTCACACTGTTTGATCGCTCACACTGTAAGATCACTCACAATGTTAGATCACACACAATGTTAGATCACTCACAATGTTAGATCACTTCCGATGTTAGATCACTCACAATGTTAGATCACCCACAATGTTAGATCACTCACAATGTTAGATCACCCACAATGTTAAATCTCTAACAATGTTAGATCACTTACAATTTTAATCTCTCACAGTGATCACTCATAATGTTAGAATACTTTCAATGTAAGATCAATTACAATGTAAGATCACTCACAATGTTAGATCGCTCACAATATTAGATCAATCGCTATATAAGATCACTCGCAATGTCAGATCACTCGCTATGTAAGATCACTCGGTATGTGAGATCACTCGCTATGTAAGATCACTCGCTATGTAAGATCACTCGCTATGTAAGATCACTCGCAATATAAGATCACTCGCTGTGTAAGATCAATCACAATGTTAGATCACTCATAATGTTAGATCAATCACACTGTTAGATCACTCACAATGTAAGATCACTCGCTATGTAAGATCACTCGCAATGTCAGATCACTCGCTATGTAAGATCACTCGCTATGTGAGAGCGCTCACAATGTTAAATCACTCACAATGTTAGATCGCTCACAATGTTAAATCACTCAAAATGTTAGATCGCTTACAATATTAGATTACTCGCTATATAAGATCACTCGCAATGTCAGATCATATAAGATTACTGGATATGTGAGATCACTCGCTATGTAAGATCACTCGCTTTGTAATATCACTCGCTATGTAAGAATCCTCGCTATGTAAGATAACTCGCAATGTAAGATCACTCGCTATGTAAGATCTATCACAATGTTAGATCACTCATACTGTTAGATCAATCACACTGTTAGATCACTCGCAATGTTAGATCACTCGCTATATCAGATCACTCGCAATGTAAGATCACTCGCTATGTAAGATCGCTCACAATGTTAAATCACTCACATCGTTAGATCGCTCTCGACGTAAGATCACTCGCTATATAAGATCACTCGCAATGTCAGATCACTCGCTATGTAAGATCACTCGCTATGTAAGATCACTCGCAATGTTAGATCATTCACAATGTTAGATCACTCATAATGTTAGATGACTCACACTGTTAGCTCACTCACAATGTTAGATCACTCGCTATGTAAGATCACTAGCAATGTTATATCACTCACACTGTTAAATCACTTGCAATGTTAAATCACTTACACTGATAGATCATTCACAATGTTAGATCACTCATAATGTTAGATTACTCACAATGTTAGATCACACACAATGTTGGATAACTCACACTATTAGATCACTCACACGGTATGATCACTCACAATGTTTCATCACTCACAATGTTATCCCACTCACAATGTTGGATCACTCATACTGGTAGATCACTCACAATGTTAGATCACTCACAATGTTAGATCACACACAATGTTGGATAATTCACACTATTAGATCACTCACACTGTTAGATCACTCACAATGTTTGATCACTCACAATGTAAGACCACTCACAATGTTGGATCACTCATACTGGTAGATCACTCACAATGTTGGATCACTCATACTGGTAGATCACTCACAATGTTAGATCACCCACAATGTGAGATCACTCACAATATTAGATCACTCACACTGTTGGATTCCACACACAAAGGTAGATCACTCACACTGTTAGATCACTCACATTGTTAGTTCACTCACAATGTTAGATCACTCAAAATGTTAGATCACTCACAATGTGAGATTACTCACAATGTTAGATCACTAACACTGTTTGATCACTCACAATGTTAGATCACTCACACTTGTAGATCACTCACAATGTTAGATCACTCAAAATGTTAGATCACTCACAGTGTTAGATCACTCACAATGTTTGATCACTCACAATGTTAGATCACTCACACTGTTAGATCACACACACACAAAGTTAGATAACTCACAATGTTAGACCACTCACAATGTTGGATTACTCATACTGGTAGATCACTCACAATGTTAGATCACTCACAATGTTAGATCATTCACAATATTAGATCACTCACACTGTTGGATCCCACACATAAAGTTAGATCACTCACACTGTTAGATCACTCACACTGTTAGATCACTCACAATGTTAGATCACTCACAATGTTAGATCACTCACAATGTTACATCACTAACACTGTTAGATCACTAACAATGCTAGATCACTCAAAATGTTAGATCACTCACAATGTGAGATCAGTCACAATGCTAGATCACTAACAACGTTAGTTCACTCACAATGTTAGATCTCTCACACTTGTAGATCACTCACAATGTTATATCACTCAAAATGTTAGGTCACTCACAATGTTAGATCACTCACAATGTTAGATCACTCACAATGTTTGATCACTCACAATGTTAGATCACTCCCAATGTTAGATCAATCACAATGTTAGATCACTCACAATGTTAGATCACTCACACTGTTAGATCACTCCCAACGTTATATCTCTCACACTGTTAGATCACTCACAATGTTAGATCACTCAAACTGTTAGATCACTCACACTTTTAGATCACTCATGATGTTAGATCACTTCCAATGTTTGATTACTCACACAGTTAGATCATTCACACGGTTAGATCACTCACAATGTTAGATCACTCACAATCTTCGATCATTCACAATGTTAGATCACTCACAATGTAAGATCACTCACACTTTTAGATCACTCACAATGTTAGATCACTCACACTGTTAGACCATTCACACTGTTAGATCACTTCCAATGTTAGATCACTCACCATGTTAGAATATTCACAATGTTAGATCACACTCACAATGTTAGACCAATCACAATGTTAGATCCCTCACAATTTTAGAATACTCACAATGTTAGATCTCTCACAATTTTAGATCACTCACAATGTTAGATCATCCACAATGTTAGATCACTCACAAGGTTAGATCACTCACACTGTTAGATCACTCACAAAGTTAGACCACTCAAACGGTTAGATCACTCACAAAGTCAGACCACTCACACGGTTAGACCACTCACAAAGTTAGACCACTCACAAAGTGAGACCACTCACACTGTTAGATCACTCATACTCTTAGATCACTCACAAAGTTAGACCACTCACAATGTTGGATCACTGAGGTTAAACCACAGCCCGAAAGCAGACAAATGTATTTGCTACATTTGGATTAAAACATCGGACATATGTTCAAAATAACTTTGCCTGTTTTAAAATCGCAGACTGAAAACCAATTGTATTATATAACTACCGATCATATGTACATTGTAGCGCATAGGAGCAGTAGACAAAAAAGGACTTACTATCTGACTGGCAAATATGCAAGGTAAAGGTTTTTTTTAGTTAAAAAACGCAACATAGCGATCCCAGTCGTTAAAATAACCTACATGTACATAACTATCATCTTAAATCATGGATGTGTAATAAAATAAAAATTAAATTTCATGATGAGTAACGATCGTTTGATTATCTGGCTAAAACGATATAAAAGATGTTAAAATGATATGATAGCGCAATTATCTACAAGTCAGATCCGTTAATAAGTTATAAATCTACCAGAATAGCCACAAAAGTCCCACGTGACATCATTATTCCCATAGATATGCTTTTTATATAAAGTTTAATGATACAGATACGTATGTAGCAATATATGCGGATAGTATTACCAGTTTGGCGTGGGCACTGAAGCAACATGTTGTTTAACGGTACTTAGAGATAACAGACGAATATGAATACTATCGTGACAATTCATTCTGATAAGGTTCAATCACGTGCAAACGACGTCTTAAAGAACCAATATATTAAAGAACATTTTTCATTGGTTAATATTTCTTTTTATGATAATGGTAGCCAATCCGATTCCGCCTTTCACGCACACGATAACGATGGATGGGATGATTGCCGTAGCAGTTATTAAATATGTGCTCTGCTAAGTATAATTTCGATATTCTTTACGTTGTTGATTTCACTCTTCACTCTATGACTTAAACGCCATCCCGACCTCTATACGAATACAAGAATTATTATCTAGATCATCAATATTCGACTCAATACTTGGGCTCAAATAGCTAAAATAGCCCGATGCCGCATCCCCCCCCCCCCCCCAAAAAAAAAAAAAAAAAAAAAAAAAAATANAATAAATAACAATTAATTAGATCATTAATTTCTATACTTTTGCAGGTAAATTGTCGATTTAGCTCATAATTCGCACTAACGTTCGGAGAATTATTCCCAAAGAGTCAAAATGGACTGCAATAAATAAAATAATCTCATAATGTAGAGACATAACAATGTTACTTAGCATTTTTATTTAAGATTATTTTTTAAAGCAATTGTAATTTGCAGTTAAACTCACTTTATAACAGACGTAAAGTTTAAAAACTTTAATAAGGGGGTAAATGTACAACGATACGACCCGGGAAATTGAATTTCACAAAGAAGTACAAGTTTTATGTATGTTTTATAGCAGTTTATTTCAGGTATGATCCTGGCCTATATTTCCTCCATCCTTGAATGAGCGTCTGTGTCGCTCAGATCAAAAGGAAGTTAAGGCCAAGAAAACGCCCCATTGAAACAGATGTGCGAATAACAATGGCGGCCATAAAATTCCAAATTTTATTTCTGGCGGTTGAAATACATTCACATCTCGGACCCTAAAAGCTCGAAAATGAATCCCTTTACAAGCATTCCTCTTAAATCTCGATTTACACGAATTTTCGGAGTTGGCAGTATTTAAAACAGTCATTTGGCAGTTAAAATGTCGATCTCGCAACTTCTCGCGTTACATTCGCCACCTTGTTGAAATCTCATTTCCCTCTGCAAACACACCTCGGCAGATCGAATCTAAATATTTGGTCATCTTCATGTTCCATAAAACAGGTTTTTGACGCCTTGTTCTGCGTTTTATTGTCGAATGAACTCACATCGAACCAAGCGAGGTAAAAACTGACCACCCTTAAATACTGGACATAAAACTAAATTACTCATGTGTTGTAAAAACGAGACAAAAGTTGTTCCCAAAACTTTAAAGTCTTCATGAACTTTCAGATCTATATCACCAATATGTGAAATTATATGTAGACAATGACTTCGTGGTGTTTAGAACCTTTTGGTTGATATTTTACAGACATGCTAAATGGTCTGTTGGTGGGCTGTCCGGCTCGATAAGTAGTTGGTGCACTCGTTTCTAACCTAGATTCTATCTCCAATGGTTGATGGAAACCACACATTGGACATTTGGGGATTCCTCCAGGTATTCATTTTTTAATCACTTATTTAGACGATATCGAAAAGAAATAACAGTAAAACAAATATGTATAAAAGGATCTATGATTCAAAATTAATCCCAACATGGGATTATTCTAAAAGGAAGTTAGGTAAGATAACTGGGACAAACCCAGTCTTCACATAACGCAGGTTTACTTTGGTGTGTATGGAAACCTCTTTGAAACTTCAACATACTAACATTTAATGTTTACTTTGTGTCGTATTATTTTTATGAATCGCAAGATGTTACAATGTTGCCGTGCAGTAAACCGTAACCGATCGCGCAATTCGAACATACCGTCCCTTGATTGCCGAAAGGGGATCGGCCCTCATCGGCCCTCATCGAATACCTGATTCGAGGATACTACGTTATTGCCAGCTCGTGTTGGCCTTGAATTTATTTGCGCCGCGCTCTGAGAAAACCGGGCTTAAAGCATGTGCGTAAAATGTAGTCCCAGATTAGCCTGGATTTTCGTTTAGAAGAGATTTCGTTTAAACAAAAAAAGTCCATAAAATCGGAAACTATCATCCCTGATAAGCCTGTGCGACACTTTACGCACATGCACCAAGCTCCGTCTTCCCAAAGCGCGACTCATGTGTCCGCTATACAAAGCTATTTCAAGCAAATTGAAGGGAACTATGATTCTTTTACGAATCTCTTCAAAACTTCTGTGACAGTTGGACATTGACTTAACGTAAGCATTTTTCTTTTATCAGAATAACCGTATGTGAGTCCAAATAAACCTTACATGGACCTGTCAAAGACCTTAAGATTTCTATGTAACAAAGAATTATATACGAGTGCGTATTAACTGTTTTAATTTTAATCGGATTTGTTAAGTGAATTCTGTGCTATTTCCACGAAGTACCCACATCTTCTTCATAAATTATTAATTATACATAGTTGTGGAATCCAAGTACCAATTTTCAATGAGAAGATTTGTTATGTGAATTCTGTGCTATTTCCTTGAAGTACCCACATCTGCTTCATAATTATACATACCGGTAGTTGTGAAATCCAAGTTCCAATTTTCAATGAGAATTGAGCTGATTTTAGCTATGTTTAAATGATTATTTATAATGAATGTTAACTACAATGCAAACGAAGACTTTTCAATTTGTTTGGATATAAGAATTTGAACACGGAGTAAAGTGCTCTGATTGGATTCAACTAAATATTAGCCTCGCTTTCAGAAAACGGGGTTTAATGCAAGTGCGTAAAATGTCGTTGAAGAGTACTCAGGCTACTCAGGAACGACACTTTCCGCATTGACTGTATTTTTGTCCAGACGAGACTTCATTAAAACGAAAAATACAAGCTTAAGATTATCTGGGACGCGACTTTACGCACATGTGTTAAGCCCAGTTTTGCCAGAGCGAGGCCTATATTTAAGATCGAACAAAATCACTTGCACATCTATAATTGTTATATATGCTTCGTTCGCCAATGTCAACCTTTGATCACTGTGTTGTATCTTGTACCCGACGAAGCGTTTTAAAGCATGAATTTTAAAGTTATTAACGTGCTCGTATCATTAATAATAAATGACCTTAAATGCAGCGTGCAATACTCGCCCGATGATCGTATGTCTGATATATGTGTCGTGTTCTGAGAAAACTGGGCATAATGCTTGTGCGTAAATTGTTATCCCAGATTAGCCTGTGCAGTTCGCACAGGCTTATCAGGGACGACAATTTCCGCTTTTATGGAATTTTTCGTTTAAATCATATCTCTTCTTAGCGAAAATCCAGTTAAGGCGGAAAGTGTCGTCCCGGATTAGCCTGTGCGGACTGCACAGGCTAATCTTGGATGACACTATACGCACAAGCATTTTGCCCAGTTTTCTCAGAACGCAACACGTATGTCTGATGTATGTCACTATAATAAAACGCTCAAAGCGCGTTGATGACTGCAATTAATCGTTAGTGTTAAGGTACTGCAAAACAAGTATCAAAGCGTGATTATAATTTTCGTGGATGTCGTGCATACAGATATTGTTTTGCGACACACTTGTGTCATATACACATGTATAGACAACGTGGTTTGCCAGTTAATTTCACTACTACGTGTTTGTTGCGACAACTATATAACAAGTCTGATGAACTTCTCTAATAATAACCGAACTTTATTTCCCTATTTCTTGTCCCGAATTTTCCATTAAATGCAGTGAATTATCGTGGAAGTACCCGGATTATAAGTGAGTGTCGCTCTGTGAAAACTGGGCTTAATGCCTGTGCGTTAGATTAGTCTTCGCAATCCGCACAGTCAGGGACAATACGGGACGGGCCTAGACTGGATTTTCGCTTAAAAGACATTTTATTTTATTTTAACGAAAAATACCATAAAGGCAGAAAGAGCCGTTCCTGATTAGCCTTTTTTGACTGCCCAGGGTTATCTGGGACGATACTTTACGCACATCCATAAGGCCCCGTTTTCCCAGAGCGGCGTTTACATATATGCGTACCAGAATACTGGCAAGCCTATTCGGAGAGAAACAATAAACGATTAATTGTTATAAAAAAAAATTGTCCATTTAATTTCATTTTGAGACTCATATGGATTGTTAATGATCTCAAAAATCATTCCTTAATTTTGGTATTTCCCATTTGTTTATGTTTTCTTTGAGGCAACAGTGTACTTAATTTGGAAGATATCTCATTCAACCATGTTTGATATAAATGGACAATGTATCGGTAAATATTGCAACTCGAGGCAAAATCGCATTTTAGAAAACTGAAACAACCTTAAAAGTCCCTACATTTGTGTTTGGCTTTGCACGTGCACATGTTTCACTTATTAAATGATTCATGAGCACATGTGTTCAGTGCATTAATATCATCGATTCAATCATGCCCCAATGCGGGACCGCAAAGTTCTCACCATAACGGGTTCGTTAAATGTGTCTACATAAAGATCATCGTCCGATTAAAGTTCCCCAGCTAAACTATATATTGTTGTTTTCTTAATTTTTCGTTTAGTATAAAATATCTACTGTGTGTATACAGTAAATACGTGTTTATATACACGTGTAAAGATATAACACATATTTTAGCAACAATTTTGATATTTTTATTTGTCGTAGTTTCATATTTTAGAAAAACAATAATAACAATAGAGTATAACAAATGCGTAGCGTCTAAAACATAAATTATAAATAAACATACGTTACCTGGGCAATACGATTATATTAACAAGAATTGAACACTTTGCACTATGTTATACAAACAATATTAGAATAAGACTTGATTTTAACTATTTTAAATGATTTTAACAATAATACATACAATGGAGTTATCATGTAGACGTAAATTATAACATAAATATGGAATCACGTATTTCCAATTCATGGTACCCTGTTTTTTAAATATCGAAGTACATTTATAATAAATTATTATTGTGACAAATCCGATTATTCAATTTCCAGTACACATCACATCATAACGAAACGTATTTAGAAAGACGGAAGATATTTTTTCTGGATTTACCACACATTCTTCAGCATAATATTGTAAAATAAATACTGAACTATTCACATACAGGCAATTCAAAAGAAGCAAACGGTTATCGCACTAAAAATAACGTCACAACTATCATCGTATACTGTACACAAATTACAGTCCACAGTTGTCTATATTGTATGTATAACAAAGTATATTATGAGATCACTGAAAAACCACATACAGTATTGCACATTACAGCACTATGTTTGTTGAACCCTTGTACCGAGCGAACCCCATTCCGGCCGAATTAGCTGCACATTAGTTTGATGCAATCCCAGAACGTGTACTTGGTCGTGGTAGTGACGTCACGTTTAGGTTACCGCGGCGCCATTAGGTCGATTTTCGACTAAAAACGTCACCTGAAAATGAATATGTAAGAAACTCGTTAAACATTTGTTTCATTATCAAAATTAGATATCCCATAATAATACTTAGGAATTTTTTATACAACGTTACAGACTTCTAGTGCATGTTCAATGTATAAGCATTCGTCTTTTTGATAAAACATTTGGTGTTATTAATATAACCTTTGTTTTGTTGTTAACATTACATTTCTTAATGAATACAAATGTACATGTACACTTACCACGGAAGCCCCTTCTATATTTCGCGTCACGTGACCTGATTCAACCACGTCATGTTGATGCCGGGTATGGCGGTTATGCGGGAGCGGTCGACTCAATCCGGCTTGCCTTATGGCGTATCCCCCTTTAAGTAATGACGACGTTTCACACTATACAGCTACGGAGACCCGCCACTCTAGGAATCGGAGATCTCAAATCGAGGCTGATGTCCTCCTCGTCAATTGTGTAGCTTCCAGAAGTGGTGGTCGACATGTCGTCGTCTTCTTCGTCATACGTCATAAAACTTTGGTCAATAACGGCGCTCTGTGTGGGAAGCAGCGCCGTTTGACGCGGAAGTACCGGAAGTCGCATTTTGTCGATGTTCCCGTCACTTTGAGTTCGGAGCGCGCCCTGTATTCTATCAGTGGATGGGTACGCCGGTCGGCTGCTCTTCCGCTCCCCTAAATTTCTCAGCTGCAGACGGTGCTTGCGGTCGTCATGGAGCTGCTGAGCGACAGGAAGTTTGTGGCAGTTGTGATACCCAAGGTCCGCGAGATTTAGCCAGGGTTTTGGCGGCTCAAAAAACGTGCTGTGCTTTGGACCTTTCGTGAAACGCGTGTCTGCTGTGTGTTTTATGTCTGAAAGAAACAAATATGAATTTTAACATACATTTAATCAATCAAACTAAAAGTGTGTTACTAAAAGTAGTGGATATATTATGTAGTACACATCTTATTAAATTAAAAAGTTGATTAAAGTTAAAAATGTTTTGTGAGTACGAAACTACAGGTTTTTATGTCTTATCCAATACTTATTTTTTATTTCACCAATCAACTCACCGGAATCGTATGTCAGGGAGAGACTGGCGAGTTGGATGTCCGATTCGCTGCCTCCGCGGCCGCTGTCGCTCGTGATCGTGTCCGCAGACGTCTGCGAGTGGTTGTCGTCATGGTGGCGACTACTTCCGTGAGGCTGAAATATATATTGAGGCTCTGGTAAAAATGGGGATTTTAATGTTTTTAATAAATACATTCTAATTGAATGCATCAACATCTTATTTCAGAATTAAAAAAATAGAGATGATTATGGTGATAAGAGTCAACATGCTGCTGCTGCTGCTGCTGGGCAAGATGATAATAACATTGATCACTATTATGATGATACGAGAGACTACGACGATTATAATAATACTTACTATTATTATTGTATTTAGTTGATTGTTATTACCTTGATGGTAGAGTTGAGAACTGCGCTGTATTTTTCTAGAGCAGACACCTGGTAGTCGGAGCGAGGTATATTGTCATAACGAGGCTGGCTAACATCAGAACGAGGCGTTGAATGATGCAGGGCACGCGCCTCTGGGATTCCCGGAAGTACGTCAGATCTCGTTTTCGGGGAAGCCTTTTCTTTCGAAATGTTCTAAAAAAGATCGATATAAAATTATTATAACATTTAAACACTTTAGAAACAATGGCATTGTAAAATTGTGCATCTGTACTAAAATGTAGACTTAAAATTAATATCCTAATCAGTTAAAACTACAATACAGCGAAAAGGAAAGACATCGATAAATTATATTGTTATGAAAAATAATGGTACGTTAACAGAGTTAACAAGTCGATTTAAGACGTTTGTTTATTTATGATATACATGTGCTAAACCTTAATCCAGTTTAAAAATGTACCTTTCCTACATGTTTATTTACACTGGGGATAAATATTTGGTTAAAATGAATTTCGATCGAATCGAATGAGTCACCCTTCTCAAAGAAAAGAACGCAAACCGACCAACAGTGAAGTTAATTACATTGTACCGCCTTTGACAATCCCGCGAACACAACATAGCAATTAAATTATTAACAAATCGCAATATCAAAAAATTAAACGATTTAATCCAGTGTGAGACATGTGGTTAAAATTACACGTATTGCTTGTAAGGGCATCGTTTCGTATTTGCTTAACCCCGAACCCATTGTCAGGGTATAATACAGCCAATTTTCATCTATGGATTTTGCTTACTTTTACTCACGCTAAAAGGCCTTGTCTCTCGGGTTATGTTGTACAGTTTTTATCAAACAAACCCTGCACTGCTTTGATCGCCTGCTCATATGAAACTCTCTCTGTTTGAGATATTAATTGTAATATAAAATGGTTAAATGGAAAGGGGCGGGGTCGGTAAATACGGAGACACGTTGGTTAATTGATTTTCCGTGCGCCGAGTTAAAATGAGTTTTTATTCTATAGAAACAAAGAGTCCACAAGTAGTCTGTTTTTTGTCGCTATTCTTTTTATTTCTGAAAACAATTTCCTGTCCGTACCACAAAGTGAATTCATGAGTAAAAATTCTTTTGTAACTCTGGCGTAGATTAAAAAGTCGACCACGACCACTTCGGAGTAGAGACTATTGCACCTGATAAAACAGTATTTACGTACTATGAAATAATCGTGTCGTGACATCATCATAACAAGCAGCAGTAAATATCGCCCCATCATCATTATTATTTTACTACACAATTGGTTGCTAACAGCAATACCACTATAAGCACATCGTCATAAGTATCATTTTATTTACTAGAGAATTGATTGCAAAATCAGAAGAAAAGTCAGAGATGAAAACGAAGTGGACAATAATATGTGAGTAATGCTTACTCATCTATAATGAAAGAATTTCACCGGGATAGGGACTGTTATTTCCACTATATGATTGTTTCATGACGCAGAGATGTAAAGATAAAAGGTTAAATCAATAAACTCGCTCAGATTATGGTCGCAAGAAAGTAACCTGGTGTTTGATGGCCGGGTATTGTTTCCTTTATCAGCGTAATTTCTTTTACTTAGGACGCACATAAAAATAACATTAGACCGAACGCATTTTCATTTGAAAACCGCATAAAACGAATTGTACTTAGTATGGGCCCCGTTTTAAGGTTGGTTGCTTTTACTGGCGCGCTTCAAAGTAAATTTATTTAACTCATAAAACTGAAATATTTGAAACTTTGCTTCCCCATCTCGGAAAGGTATTTAAAATCGTAAGTGGAAATAAATAATTCAATTAATGGTTTAACTACAGATGTTGAAAGTGCGTAAATGCAACATTTACTTTCGACTATAAAGTATTATGAGTAAATCGAATAAATACGAGATCACAGTGTAATTCCATTTCTCACTGGTTCGTAAAATTTAACACATGGTTTTATGGACCATTTAAACTAGTCAAGTGCACACCTGATGTACAAACATTCTTTAAAGTTTAAATTAAGGGTTTGAGGCGTAAATACTTGACTAACGTAACAGATTGAATACAGTGCATTGTTGCGCTGACCCATTTCTTACTACAACACTAACACTGCTTGAATCTACATGTACATGGGCATGATAATATTGGGCAAGTCCTGTTGATTTGTATTTATTTATGTTAATACTGATTTATGAAGATAAATACGACCACATTCAAGACATCTATAAAAGGAAAAATACCATTTAGGTATAAATTCTAGTTTTAATTTAATATAATTACCAAATAAATTGTGAACATTTATTTTGTTTCATATAAAATAATTTTAATTTAATTGTGTTGAGAGATTATGTCTGACTTATTTGTGTTTTTGAAAATCGATTTCAAAAGGGCCCACTTAAGTTTGAAAAATATAGTGAACACAAAAAGTAGACTAATCTAAACGTCTATTTGACTATGCTTATAGTTATTTACAATGAAGACATTATGGTTTACTTTTTTTCCTAATTCAACGCAATTTACAGCTGTCTAATTAGGGTTATTTTCATAACTGAAACATGAAAGGCTTCACCTCATTACAGAAAATAGATTCCAATTTCAGATATATATTCGACCGTGTTGAAAACTGGTGACATAAAAGGACCTTTAGATGATTGCACGATGTTAGTCACGAACGTATGAAAATAATATACCTTTGTTATCACGATAGCACGAAATGTGCATGTAGACATGTATATTGGATAGCTCTTCAGGGAATCGTTTTTTCATTATACTGGATTAAGCTTTACCATTAATTGTCCTTACATTTAATCAATATTTTTGCGGAACTATTCCTCCTATATGATTAGAGTGACAAGATTTACATAAATATAATTTCGGAATTTTTTTCTTTAGTTAATAGATATTGGTCCAAATATGTTTTGAAAGTATCGCAATAAAATAAGTAACAAACACTCACCATTTGTTTGTCCAGAATCGGCGTCTCCATATCCACGATTGATGACGTCACATCCGAGTCTCTGCTGTCATTTCCATCAGGACTGAACGTCGTCATAGATTCAAGCGCAGGAGGTCTCGAACCGCGTACGGGACTGGGTGACTTCGCATCGACGTTGTCGGAAAACGTAACTCGGCGCCCCTCCTTGTCATTTCCGCAAAACTTGCCTTCAGAGCCGGAGTCATTTCTCCTGGAATTCCAGCGTCGCCTGAGAATGCACAGCACTAATATTATGGTGAACACGAGCACGAATGTAACGGCGCTAACGGTGATAGCGATCAGAAGGTTTTCACCTTTCGTGTCAGTAACCGGAGCCGCCCGTTCTTTGCGGACGACAAATACATTCATCGAGGTGGTGGCGTGACGCCTCGGGTTACCCTTGTCCTCCACTCGGAGACCAAGGTTGAAAATCTGAGGGTCCGACTCGAAGAGGGCGCGCACGAGAAGCAGGTCTCCCGTGTTAGCGTCGATTGCGAAGAGATTGTTCACTTTTGAGTTTTCAATGGAGTAAAACAACTGGCTATTCAGACCCTCGTCAAGATCGAACGCTTTAATTTTGGCGATAACTGATCGCGGAAGAGATTCGCTGTCGACTTCAACGGTGTAGTTTTCTATGTCAGGGAAGACGAATCGCGGAGCGTTGTCGTTCTGATCGCCGACGAAGATGACCATGTTGACGGAAGTGTTCCGGGACGGGACGCCGTGGTCGAAAGCGGTCACGAGGAAACTGTACGTCGATCTAGCTTCCCTGTCAAGTGGCTCCTTCGTCGTGATTTCGCCTGAATTTGAAATTGCAAACGGAAGTGCAGCGTCGATTGAAAGACCGATGCGACCATTTCGATCGGCATCAGCATCACTAACCGAGACGTTTCCAATTCGAGCTCCCATAGGTTCGTTCTCCATGATCTTGAATTCGTAAATGGGACGGTCGAATTTCGGATCATTGTCATTTTCATCCAAGATATTGATTTGTATGGTAGCGGTCGAGGTTCTTGAAGGTTGACCGTTGTCTTTAGCATAGGCATAAAACGTGATAGTGGAGTCCCGTTCCCTGTCAAACACCGACTGCGCACGAATGCCTCCCGACAGAGGGTCCATCGTGAAGCGGTAGGGGACAGGTGCCCAAAGAGAGTAAGACACCTGACTGTTGTTCCCGATATCCTTGTCAATCGCCGAAACGTGGACGACATCAATATCCTTAGCGTTGTTTTCCATTATGTCCACGAAGTAAATATCTTGCACGAACACCGGTGAGTTATCATTCTCGTCCAAAACCTGAACCCCAAACTCCACGGACGCCGTTTCCGGTGGGGATCCCAGGTCGTTGCACATTACTATAACGTATATGTAGTCTATCTCCTCGCGATCTAAAGCGTGAGCGACTGTCACCTTGTATTCATTGTCGTCGTAACTCTGCAGTTTGAACGTGCCGTTGTCGCTGGTGATGTCACAGACGATTACGCCGTTTGCCCCGGTGTCCTTGTCGTCAATAGCGATGTGCGCAACCACAGTCCCGATGTCTGCAAACTCGGATACCGAGGCGAGGTTCGTCTTCGAGAACAAGTTAACAGTGACTTTGGGGGGATTGTTGTGCGAGTCGACCACGGTAACCGTGACAACTGCCTGGGATATGAGAGGCTGGGTGCCTTTGTCGCTTGCCTCCACGATAATCTTGAATTCACTTCCGCTGTTGAATTTCTGCTTCAACGTCAGGGAACCCGTGTTAGCGTTCAGCTCGAATTGTTCCTGTATCTTAACAATCTGGTTTCGGCTGAGCCGGTAAGCAATCTCACTGTTGACACCAATGTCGGCGTCGGTTGCCGACAACCTGATGATCTCACTGCCGACGGCAAGTGTTTCATTCACTGTTGCGGAGTATTCCTTCCGCGTAAACTCTGGGGCGTTGTCGTTGACGTCATCAATTTGGATGTTCACCGTCATAGTTCCAGTCAAACTTGGAGCGCCGCCGTCCTCCGCTACAATGACCACGCTGTACGAGGCACGTGATTCTCGGTCAAGGTCACCTTTGATCTGGAGCTTCACCACGGAACTCCCGTCGACGTAAGTTTCATACGATGTGGTAAACGGAAGATTGAGGCTGTTCTCATTTTTGATGTAGTATCTCTGGATGCCGAAGTTGCCGGTGTCAGCGTCCGTGGCACCAACGACGGCGAAGGAAGAACCGATAGTTGCCCCTTCCGATACTCTCAGCGACGTGACGTCCACCGGAAACAACGGAGCGTGGTCGTTGATGTCTATCACTGTGATGTTCACTTTCAATGTGCGGAAGAACGCGCTAATTTTGGATTTCGCCACAATGCTGATAGGTAGAACACATTTAGTTTCGTATACGCACTCCGAGATATTCTCCCTGTCTATCACAGCGTCAGTAAACAGAGATCCGTTGACTAAATTCACTCGAAAAACGCTCTCGTACGCTTTACCCTGTTTCAATAAGCTGTAGTCGATTTGAGAGAAATCCTCCGCCGACGCCGTCGATCTAAGCTTTGAGTCCTCGCGGACGTCGCCGACAAAGACTCCCGTCGGCAGCTGCTCGTATATGGAATACTTCAACACATCCTGAGCCGACGTACTGACACACGCCGAGATAAGCACTAAAACACTAATAATTGAAATTGTTCCAGTCCCAGCAGCCATATTGCACATAAATCAACACAGTTCTAAAAATGTTCGAAAGAACAAATAAGTCGTCCTTAGATCTGGTTAGTCATCTGCCCTCCTGCACCACACTTTCTCATCTGACGCCGAAATGTTTGCCACTATTTGTCAACCAGGATTCGCACAATACGAAATATAAATATTATTTTCTCATCAAAACAAGCACAAATAATGCTATTATGAAGAAGACTGTTCCACTACCTTTGTGCCCTGTGGCAAAAGAGTGTTTCTATTCAATTGAATGAAAACACTAAACCTAATTCATCCTATTACAACGTAAGTCCACTTTGCTAAAAGGATTTACCTCTGTATTAACTTAGTAAATGAATCTCTCATGTAATGTCAGATAAGCACCAGATAATCCAATGATAGTGTTATTTTTTTATTCCGAATTCCAATACCGTTTGTCAAAGGCTATGAAATCGTGTATGAATAACCAGCGAGTTGTAGCTGTTATTTACACTATCGATTACTGGATGTTAACTCCGCCCTCTAAACATTTCATCCAATCAGTGAGCGCGAAAATATTTACGCTCTCTGAAGCGACCAATGGCAATAATTGCTGGCGCGAGCGTGAATTCCATCTCACTTCTCAACAGTTGTGTTCATTTAACAATCAGTTAAAGTAATCAAGATTGCTAATTACACAATTAAAAGTAATCCAATTAAAGGTTGACACTTCCTACTTCGATGATTTCCAACGTCTGTCGTCTGTCATATATCCTACATTTACAACTTAATTTTAGCAACGAAAGTTATAATCTTGCTCTGTTTTTCTTACTGATTAACGTCACGTTAATACCACAATAAAAGATATTATGACACATAATAAATACTTGTTAAAACAATTATCGTATTGAAATTAATTTCAAGGCGTAATCATTCACATAAATATAATGTAAGAATACAGGCTTATTTAAAAAAAAGTTGAACTAAATTTGCAATATTATATTGTACTTGTTTAAATGAATTATAACACAATAACATATAATAACAAATTTTATGATAGTTGTGTATGCCATTGAATTCAATAAGATATAAGCTTCGCGATTAAATGTATTCGAACTATTTCTAATAAACTCTTATATACTTAATTTGATATTGTTAACAAGTACAATCAGGGTACAAATTGGCAAAAATAAAGAAAAGAAATATTCTTAACTAATATTGATCATTGTTAGTTTGCAGTTAAAGCACTTTTACAATAAAATATCGAATTATAATGTTTTATATGATGTAAAATATGTTTAATGTGAAGATTTACACCACGCTTCTATAAAAAGCGTGAATCCATACATGTATATTTTTTCTCAAGCTGTAGATAAGTTGGCGATATGAAAATTCCTATTTTAATGAAATAAAATAATAAATACATGTACTTGAATTCAAATAAAAATATTAAAGCCAGTTGATTAACACTGAATTGGACACATCGAAACAGATTATTGGTAATTATTATATTTGACACCCTGCTGAAAACATGGATAAACTTGGCTTTGTCGGAAGTGGGGTTGTTCAAACTAAAAAGAAATTATAGGAAATGCATAGATATGCGTGGTTTTGAAGGTAAACGGTCCCGCTGGGCATCGGAGTCCCGTTTAATGCCAGTGACAATACCGGGAGATACCGGGCGCGATTTTGTCTCCGGCTTTTAGAATGCACTTCAGTCCTTTAATGCGTCACTTTAACGTTCATAATCCACCTTTTCTTCGGCTTATCTGCAGGGACATATAGGACAATGTGGCCAAGATAATGGTCTCAATCTGCGTACATTGGAAAGAGCTTCAACAACGATTAGCAGGGTGATTTATGGCTTTCGCTTTCAAACTATCAATCATATTAAGAACTTTTACTCCACTTTTTGTTAATTTGGTTCGATTTTCGGCTGTCCGAAATGTGCATAGTGATAGTCGGGCCAACTGAATGGGAGATCAGGTATTAGTGGAACTTGAATCAGCCCTGTCTGAAGATCTGAAGATAGGAACCACTTCTGCTGTCACATATACCCCACCAGATGGCTGTACCGCTGTGATCTTTATCAACTTTAGACAGACAGACAGTCAGACAGAATAGTTT
This sequence comes from Dreissena rostriformis, assembly GCA_007657795.1. Classification (NCBI taxonomy): domain Eukaryota; kingdom Metazoa; phylum Mollusca; class Bivalvia; order Myida; family Dreissenidae; genus Dreissena; species Dreissena rostriformis. The sequence goes on from VMBQ01002396.1 coordinate 48,472, forward strand.
ATTAACGGCTCACTTTTTCCAGTTCACCAAAGCATTGCAAAGGCCCAACCACGGAATGCGAACATAAACGTTTGTGCGGAAAAATACATGAGTAATAAGTAGAGTTACTGACCAACATTAAAAGTACATTTATATAAATATATATTTTCCGGTGAACTTTCGACCTCATATTCTCATTTCCCGAATACCCCTAATGATCTGTAAAAAGCATTATTTACGGAGCTGATGTATATTTCTTTATTTTCTAAAAATGAGTTAAGGTAGAGCTGTTGAAAGGTTGTTACTGAAATGTTATTTTTACTATCAAGGCCACTTTATCAGAACGCATTTAATTTGAATTTTAAAAACACGGACCTCTTACTGATTGCGGACGAATCAAGATCGAAGTTAATGAAGGTAAATTTGATAATAAACACATTATTAAATTATCATTACGGTTTCAGTTTTTTTGGTGATCATTTGCAACGCCGAAAAGACAGTATCAAAGGACCATATATCAGATCATTACCGGAATCAGTCAGACTAATAATGAGTTTAATATTCCATAATTGACCACAGCACGGGTATTCTTATTGCTTTCACGCCGAAGATTATATCGAGCGGAAGGCAAAACATGACTCCACAAATTGACGACTTTATGAGCCCCCTATATGGCCTTTGAGATCGATGATTGCGGTATTAATAACGTGCTTATTTTTTGAAGGCCGGGCACTTTTTGTCGCCGTTTAATGTCATTGATACTTTACAACCAGATAGTGAGAAGATACGCGTGCCTGTATATTGTGAAGATCTACCCGATGTCATTTTGACATGCGATATCTGGCCACATAAAGCCGTCGAGATATTTAAGTGTTAAAAATTTCACACTTGCGTTGTCTATGTACAATACATGCTTCCTCCATTATAGCAAATTATAAATGAATAGAAATAACTAGGTCTTTGAACGAATGGATGTTTAACGAATTTGCGCGTCACAGGGTGTTTAAATTTCTGACAGCCAAAAATTATGAATACACTCCACTGGAATTAATAGTACATTTCTTAGCTATTACGGATAATCAGAAATCAGTATAATGAATATGCACATTTTGAAGACAAACACATGCAAAAAAGTTCTGATAAAAATCACCCTGAAAACAAAACAATCACAATAATCAGTGTACAGAATTTAATCCGCCATTTTTTCGTAAAAGGACATTCATATGAGAACTTGGTTTCAGTTTATAAGCGATAAGACACCCTTTTTGTAATCAATCAGTTGTGCGTCTATTTGTATATTCATATATGGTAAAACATTACTGAATTGTTTTTACATTAAAGTGTACGATGTGCATCCAACGCTTTGATATCCTGATTGGGCCAATCAGATGCTTTGACACTTACTCATATTGTCCATGGACCAATCAAAATGCTTAAGATCCAAAGCCCCGTAATTGATTGGATCAATCGATGCAGGTGAAACATTGTTAAGGTTATTCAAAATTTAAAAAATAGAAAGGGGGCAATTCCAATTTCAATTCAGAATCAAAGTTTACATCAATACGGAATACCGTTAGGGCCATCGTGGTAACACATTATAATCCAGAGGGCGAGAATGCGAGAACGCGAGAGTACGATGATGAGAATGCGACAATACGATGACGACAGTGCGACAATACGATGGCGAGAATGCGAGAACGCGATGGGGAGAATGCGAGAACGCGACAGTACGATGGCGAGAATGCGACAATACGATGACGACAGTGCGACAATACGATGGCGAGAATGCGAGAACGCGATGGCGAGAGTGCGAGAACGCGATGGCGAGACTGCGATGATACGATGGCGACAGTACGATATGACAATCCCATTGTCGCCATCCTACTATCGCATTGTCGCCATCGTATTGTCGCATTGTTATCATCGTACTATCGCGTTCTCGCATTCTCGCCATCGCTTTCTCGCATTCTCGCCATCGTATTGTCGCACTGTCGTCATCGTATTGTCGCATTCTCGTCATCGTAATCTCGCGTTCTCGCATTCTCGCCCTCTGGATTTTAATGTGTAAACACGATGGCCCTAACGGTATTACGTACATCAACGTATCATTTTGGATCCTATATATATTTTTATACAAAAACACTATTGGAAGATATCATTGTTTTTTAATCAGAATACATTTTGAATATTAAAAAAAAATTGTTCCAAACATAGAAAATAATATAATACTCATAACAATGTTAACAAATCGGTTGAAATAGTTTGTTAATTAGTCGTTTAATTGAAAAGATTACGAAACTCCGATAACATGGCGTTAGGACCTTCAACCATCTAAAATGATAATTATTCACGACATTTAGTGATATCTCGAGCTGACGAACGTGTCCGGGCCTCAAATTGTCAATTTCAAACGTTGCCGTTATCAAGCGGTTATCGGGAAAGGTTCCGGTCCTTTAGATTTTAATTTAATCAAAGATATGACTTGTTACACTGCGCTTTTGACCTAAAAGCCTCGCTTCTTATTAATTGCCCGACACAAACCAGGACGGCTTCGTTAATTTTATTCTTATTCTTATATAATTCGTTACTGGTAACTTTGGTTAAGAACACGTGTTTTATTTCGCTACCTTATGACATTTTTAAATAAGGCATACAATGACTGGTATTAATGCCTTAATCATATGACATACATACCGTTTATATGATATGTTGTGCTCGGTCTTTTTATTATTCTAAATACACGTTCCGAAACAAAGCAGGCACTTACAAAGAGCCCCGTTAATTTCATTCGTGGTAAACAATTTCATCAAAAGGGCAAGGTTTTCATTGAAATGAAAGGAACATATAGTTTTGCTTTAAAGGAATACGATGGTCTGACATTAGAGAGTAACATGAGGTATCCACCAGCAGTTGTTGTCATGAAGGATTTCTCGATTCCGTGATGTGTCATGTTTATATTAACTTCGTGACCCTTCATTTCCGATCATGAATATTTCCTCCTGTCCCTAATAATGCAAAATCCACACGATGCCTTGTTTTCGAATGATGGATTACTGTTGATCTCTGCAAGCATATTTCTGCACATTGTTCCTCAAATGATTTGGCCATTAGCAGACTTGATTTGACACGTGGTATGCACGAGTTGTCTGTGCGCGCATGCATTCGTGCACGTGATGGCGTTCCACGTGTACCAACCTCGCAAAAAGATGGGCTAATTCGCCTCGTGATTGATTGTTCCCATAACTTAATCATTTTGAGGCGATCGAGCTGGTGAAATTCACATAGTTGTACATTTAGAGGTCATTAATCACGGCCATTGATCATAAACGAAACGGTGGTCGAACTTGACATACGCTACGGAGATATATAAACATTAAACACCTTAGACATAATCTAAGTAAGATGAAAAAGAAACCAAATGGTTTTGTTAAGTTAATATACCGCCTTGTAGTGCTTGCTCAATCAACTTAATGAAAGTGAAAATAAAAGTTCTGTTCTGTTCTGTTAGTAGCGGCGTTCTCGTGCTTTATAACAAGAATGTATTTTACAACCGCAAGAAGCAACTTAGTGTGCGTTTATTTAACTCTGTGACGAACAGCATGTTCTGTTTTGTTCTGTTTATTGCATTTACTCTTTTAATAACTACACGGAGTCTCAACAAAAGTATAACGTAATTATTTATTAATAAAATGTGTTGCGTTTTTGTTGTATATGAACAAACACGTTTGAGTGGCAATTTGCGGTCCAATTTGGAGTAACTGATATCGTCGCAACGAACTGATCACCGTACTCGTGTTGCTTGTCAGTTGTTTGTTACCCAAGTAATAACAGAAATCTGTGACAAACATTGGTCAAAACAAAGTGCGTTTAAGGGACCAGCTCACAGATTGGCTGATTGAGAATCGTCCACCTGTTTGCCACAGGTTCAAAAATTTAATAAACGCTATCACAGAAAATGTAATTAAACGAAACGCGGGCATACAAATTTGAGCTCTTGATAAACTGAGCTTACCGGTAATGCATGGGCTTAAAGAAGTCCGCACAGACTAATCAGCGACGACACTTTCCGCCTCGACTGGATTTTCCTCTAGAAGAGACTTTCTTTAAACGGGAAATTCCAGAAAAGGACACGCTAATATGGGACGTTACTTTACGCAAAAGCCCGTTTTTTCAGAGCGCGGCTTGAAATTTGCGTGCTGGGAATACCGGTAATCATAATTTGAAAATAATAAATTACTAATGATTATGTAACGATATAAAACTTGAATATCTGAATATTTAAACAATAACGCTATTATTTTAATTGTTGTCAACACGTTGATTGCAAGAAAAAATATAGTTTGAATGCCTAAATTTAGACGTCCACATGGCCGAGTTAAGGCGAGAGCATTTTGATCACAGGTGGGATATTTGTTTAGAATGGACAGATCTTTACCTTTATTCTCACATACACTATTTCAACGCTTTACTCCTGAATTTCAATAATACTCGCATTATTATGCAAACCGAGGCACTGATTGGATTGAATACATTATTTTCATCAAAGTTGAAAGACGCATAAATGTCAACACTCGAGACGCTTGTCGACAATCTGATTATGACACTTGTATAATCCAATTCAAATACTTAAACGTCTTTATTGGATTAATGAAATTAATAATCGAATTAAAGATTATGGAAATCCTGTTCAAACGTAAGAGTGGTTATTGTAACTTTATGTGTACAGAGTTGGAGTAGGAATTGTAATTGAAACACACATTTGAAGTGACATTCTCACATGACACATTGTTAGTTAGGCGTTCAAATACTGCGTTTTCGATTAAAATATAGACCAGAAAAATATAAACCAGAAATGAGTTCCGATTCCACATGTGAAAGTTTAAATATGAACGTTAAAAAAAAAAGAAATACAAATGGAAACAAAATAGATCCCTTAGTTTTTTTCTTTATCATTTTGACTGAAAATTATTGATCAGAAAACTTGAAACTTGATTATGTCTCAAGAAGAATAACGCGATATTTTGATATGCATGTATTGTAAAATATCATAACTGACCAATTGTAGCGCATCGGTCATGCCCAGATGGGGCTTGCTTGCGGATACAGAAATGCAATTTCACATATGACAGTTAAACAAAGTCCACCATTGCATTACAAATTAAATCTTTAAGGACAAGAGTTACGAAAATTACTCAAACGGGGTCCGTTTGACATCTGAAGTTACTGGTCATGGACCGGCATTTCATTAGCCGACTAATTACTTGTAACCTCAGCCCCAAAGTACTCTACCGGAAGTTGCTAGAACAAACACGTGCATTTTGCCGCGGCGCGCGCAAAAAGCCTCGTGACAGGTCGGTCAACTGGCTTCGTTTGTGAGCGGATCAAAATGCTTAACGATGAGGTTGACAAACGCTCGATTGTGTCAATAAGGCTCTGTATTAGCTATCGACCGGAAAGGAAGCAAGGTACCGGAACAATATGTTTTGAAATTGTTCCCCATAAGCGATTTAACAAAACTTTATGTGTTTACAAGAGCTCGTAATTGCATCTTTTTTATGATGAACAATGTTAACATAATCTTTTATTTAAGGTCTTCCGCTGTTTGACATCATATTACTCCGCTGAACTTTTTCTTTTTCTTAAATGGGAAGACATGCGCTGTAACTCATTAATAAAACGCGATGTTTTATGATCTACTGATTATGCACTCCAGTTAAATTACTTCTGTAAAATAAACCTTTAAAATTAGAATAACACGAAACATATGTGTTCCGTTAATTAGGTCGCTGGTATATTAATGAACGCTACTAATTTCAGGAATTATCGATGTGATCAAGAAACTTGGGGCAGCAATTTATCAAATGTCCCTTTACTGTTTTGATACTGCAGCGTCCAGTGCAAACACGCGCCAAATGATACCACTCGAAAGCCGCCTCGGAGATTTGCATTTTTTTTGCTGCCCTTTATAAGGTCATGAAGGTCGTGAGGTCAAAGCAGAGATAAATCCCGTCTCACTATCACCATATACGAACAGGTACGCGGTATGACCGTTAATTGATACCACCGGAACAAATCGGGCAATAAAGAGCATATATGGATTCCCAATAAACTGTTAAATTGTCCGTTTCGAAGAGAGCTTATCTTTGCAAATGCCTGACATGACACTCTTCTAAATTAAATCGAAAATCGTAAATCGCATTAGGCACCTTGGTTTGAACAATTATTGTGTTTTCTGTCATAAAAGAAAGATAGGCTGATCGCAGGAGGTCAAGTCCATTATTTCACAAATTTGAATCGTCGTTAAATTTAAATGAACCCGTGAAATGCATTGAAGAGGTATTTAATGCGGGTGTTGTCTTGGTAGAGAGAAGTTGTGAAATCTAGTAGATCAGTATCAAACTCAGATTTATTGTCAAATATTAATCAAGTCATTACAGTTTGGAAAAATAGGTGACCTATCAATACTTTGAAATGTAGATGGGGTATATATACATTTTTTGTTTCAATATATGTTATAATACCGCCGTGTTCTTCCAGACAATTGAATATGCACTTCAAATGACCAGAACATGATTTTGTTCACCTTAGCCAACACGATTAAGTGATTGATAACGCTGGTTTGTTTGTTTGATTGTCCGTACGTCTTTCAGAAACTTGATGCACACGTAAAGAAACGTTAGAAAGGTATAAATATGCAAGGGCATTTCAACTGTTACGTATGCGACCAATTTTGTCAAATGTATAAATAATATGTAAATTCTATCAATATGTTTGCAGTATTTAAGCTAATGTTTGGTTTGAAACTTCACGAACATCTATTTAAATTAGATACAATTTGAGAAGAGAAGATAAGTAAAGGCTTGACTATTAAAAAAGACACGTAAGGCGACAGAGTTGAACAAATACTTACTTAAACAACATTTTGTTGTTGCCATAAGACTATTGTTGACCAATCTAGTTTCCTACATTGTCTTTAATTGATAAAAGTATAAAATAATAAACCTATTTAAGAAAACGAAATCGTATTCTATAAAACATGCATTTTAGTATAAATACACATACAATAATGGCTATATACATTTCGGTTTAATTTATGTCATTCCACCTCTTTTCATGTATGCATGCCCAAAAATGATTCATGAAAGTCTTGTTTGTAAAGAAAAAGTGTCAACCAGCGTAATTATACTGGCATATCGGGCAGACACCCTGACTTAAAATAAAAAAGGCATGGAACTTATTAAGGTATGTTATGTTTTGCAAAAGAAGTTAAGAGCTTACTTAAGGTTCAAGCCCAAGTCCCTAACACAGAAGTAGACTAAAACCACAATAAAGTAAACCTAAGTCAGTCTGATTTATACCCAAAACTGTTCATTGTGGTCGAAAGGACTTAATGACTAAATCGTTTTGGCGTCGTTGTCATCGATGTGCCATTGTCGACCCTAAACACTCGACTCGCCCGGCCACCCGACTGTCGATCGTAAAAGCCCATTTAACCCCCGCGTAAACCCGCGCCCTGAGCCCAAATATCCTTGTAGGTGTTCACCGGATAATAAACATGTTGATGTCAACTTTGCGCGTGACAGTTGTGGTGTAATAGTTACACTGGACAGTGTATTGAAAATAAATTGCTTAGTTTCATAGTTTTGCAAGTTCATATGTGCTCAATTGGTTTTCGGACACAGGGTAGAAATTCACGACGCACACAAGAATTATATCAAGAATTACAAGAACAAGTCAACTTTGTTAAACACAGACTTGGTCATAAAAGATAAAACAGTTAAATTATACTATTTTTGAAGTTAACTATGGGGTTTCACGACAACAGTACTTAGTGATAAAATAAGGAGTTTGTCTTAAAAACAATCATATGCAAACGACTTTAATATATGTAACAACTTACGGTCAACTTATGTACACTTGCTTTTTAGTTGTATTCCAATTTCTTGGAACAATTGTTATAAAAAAAATATATATAAATGCATTTCAACCATTTGCTATTCTTCTTCTTATCATAAAGTGCAGGGCTGCTCTTAAGCATCGACGCACTGTGACTTTACAAGGTCGTTGTGGGGTAACATAAGCAAAAGTGAAGGATAAAATCAAATAAAAACCAAGCTTGTGGTCTAATGCAGATGACCAGGCCTGCGTTGAAGCTTTCCAATGACTCGGCTGTGGTGACTGCTACCGGCTGCTGATTTCAGAGTCGGATGGCTAATGGTAAGAAGGAGTGTCTGTACAGGTCTGTGCCATAACTTACAGGCATTTTTATTGATCAGCGCGTAATGAAAGTAAAATTATAAAATGTGAACATATTTTGAACAAGTACGATTAATATCAACCAACTAAAGATTTGGATGCAGAGGGAATGTCAAAATGAGGTCCATATGTATATGATAAGCCAACTGTTTAAAAAAAAAAGCCGGCGTCCTTTCTAGTCGTGCCAAAACCTGACTTTTATGATATAAATTGAAATGTAAATAATGAAACAATCTTAACAAATATCATTCCACATCTCAGATATGCTTTAAACTCTTAAAATATCATTGTCGCGAATGTTCTAGTCGAAAGAACATTCAGGAGAAATATTGCATATTTTTGCACAATTTTCTCCGATTTTGTCATACACCAAGATGTGTGATGCTGCAATTATTTACACGAGTAATAATTCATAATCCCATCAATTGTAATTTTCAAACGCCCGAAAGCGAAATACTCCACCATGAGAAATCTGAAAACATTAATTGATTGGCCAACCGTGAAAGCAAAAAATGATGACGTAATTATGTCAACAAAAACAACATGGCTAATGCTACGTTATCTCATTCACAACAACGATTTGGCGTGTATCTGATAAAGCATACGGGAAGGATGACCGCACATTGTTGTCGTCTGCTTGTGTCCATTCTTATGAATGAGCAATATTTATGTAGCGACTTTGGCGTTACATTTTCTGTCGACGATCAAGCTTTGCGTTGATAGAATCTTTAACAGTCTCAATAGATGATACATTTGAGCCTTGCTCTGTGAAAAGGGGCTTTAATGCATGTGCGTAAAGTGTCGTCACAGATTAGCCTGTGTAGTTCGCACAGGCTAATCAGGGACGACACTTTCCACCAAAACGGGATTTTCGTCAAGAAGAGTCTTCCTTTAATCGCATTATACAATAAAACCGGAAGGTGTCGTCCCTAAATAACCTGTGCGAACTGCACAGGCTAATCTGAGACGACACTTTACGCACATGCATAAAACCCCCTTTTCACAGAGCGCGACTCATATATGCGTTTTTTTTCTTTAAATGTTGTAAATATAGCTTACGCTAAAAAAATACAGTTAAATAAGGACGCTGTGTGTTCGTTCATCTGCTGCATCGGTATGTTTTTTTTTGTAGCGAAATATAGTGGAAAAAGATGTAAAGAAAAATATGTTGCATGCGTTTTATGTTGCTAAAATATAAAACGCAATTGTTAAAAATCTTTCTACTGGTGAATACCACCATATTTAGTTTGCACGATTGTAACTTTTTATGCCCCCTTTTTTTAAAAAATGGGGAGAATATTGCTTTTGGCCTGTCTATCTGTCTGTCATTCTGTCTGTCCAAAACTTTAACCTATCTTTAAGTTTGGTCATAACTTGTGCAATATTGATCATAGCAACTTGATATTTGGTATGCATTTGTATCTCATGAAGCTGCACATTTTGAGTGGTGAAAGGTCAAGGTCATCCTTCGAGGTCAAAGGTCAACAATAAATAAATCAAAGCGGCGCAGTAGGGGGCATTGTGTTTCTGACAAACACATCTCTTGTTCATTTCGTTAGGCATTTCTGAATCAACACTTACAAGATGTGACGCTTCCGTTAATGAAACGAGCAATGTTGTACATCTGGGTAAGAATTACAAAAGCCAAACTATCGACATTTGTTTTTATGCCCCCTTTTAAAAAGGGGGTTTATTGTTTTTGGCCTGTCTGTCTGTCTGTCTGTCTGTCTGTCTGTCATTCTGTCTGTCATTCTGTCCCAAAACTTTAACCAAAACTTTAACCTCCGTTTAAGTTTGGTCATAACTTTTGCAATATTGAAGATAGTAACTTGATATTTGGCATGCATGTGTTTATCATGGAGCTGCACATTTTGAGTGGTGAAAGGTCAAGGTCAAGGTCATCCTTCAAGGTCAAAGGTAAAAAAATACAATCCAAGGGAAGTTAAAAGCTTTAAAAGGGAGATAATTTCTAAACCTGCCAAATGATATATTGAAATTTTATTTCAAAGCGGCGCAATAGGGGGCATTGTGTTTCTGACAAACACATCTCTTGTTGAAGACCTCTTTTCCCGTTATTATTATGTTTACAATTATATGATAGTCTTTACATCAGACGTTGGCTTTAAAATAATAATGACTATTTAAACGTTTAAAAAAAACAATAGAAAAAAACGTCTACAGCTTTTGAAAGACATTTCAATACACGTAGACCTCTGAGCTAACATATAAACACAACTATAAAAAGTGTTGTATCAGACATTCATAAAACAACAACATATTTGTGTTGCATATTTTCAAAAAGTTGTCAAAAGAAACTAACTTAACCAAAGGGAAAGCATTTCGTGACACGTGTTTCTTTAACTGTTACGATTCTTGAAAAGATAAAATGTCCTTTATCGATGCAACAAATTGAAATCAATTAGTGTTAATGCATGCAACACGTTTTATCTACGATTATTATCATTATTATGCGCTCTTCCAAAGGGAGGTTGGAAAGGTGTGTTGACGAAATATCGCCTCGGGGAAAAAAGGGATGTGACAAGATGGCTGACACAGCACAAGACAAAAGGTGGGTGGAGAAAGCGGATATTTGACACGGCTTCTTTTCCAGACGACATTTGACGTGCATACACCAGACACAACATTACAAACAGCAGCAGTAACAACAAAAACAACACCAGCAGCAACAACGGCAGGTCAACATCAAACGTTACACATACAATTAATAATCCATACATTTGTTTGAAAGACATTTGCATGTTAATGAATAATAGCATTGTATATTCGGATACAAGTTGTTTTAACACTAAAAGGCATTTTTACCGCATCACTTTTATAATTCTCATTTCTCTAAATCGGCTTAAGTATCAACTTAAAAATTCGCACATTGTTGTTTGAGAATAAAGTTGCATGCATTCATGATGCTCTGACGATTCTAGACCACGTGCGGGGATAATTCCCTCGTGCTGCACGTGCAAATGGTAATATGTGAACAATATTGATTTTCGGTTGCATATTATTCTTTTCTTATGACAATATGAACGAAAGACTTATTTTTTTCCTCATATTCGCAACATATTTTTCCCGGTAATGTGCAATATGGGCAATAACACTGAAATATCTATACGACTACGGACTGGATATTTGCAATGTGAAGTTTTAAAGAACGCTAGTATAATTGAACACAATTTCTTCTTTTCAACATGGTAGATAAGTTTGCGATGTGAAGATTCCCATTTTTAATGACGGAAAATAATAAACACTCGAATTCAAATAAAAACATTAAAGCCAGTTGATTCACATTGAATTGTGTATATTTAAACAGATTTATGGTAAATTATTAAATTTTACACCCTGCCGAAAACATGGATAAACTTGGCTTTGTCGGAAGTGGGGTTGTTAAAACTTAAAAGAAATCATAGGAAATGCATAGATATGCGTGGTTTTGATGTTAAACGCCCCCACTGGGCATCGGAGTTCCGTTAAATGCCAGTGACATTACCGGAAGATACCGGGCGCGATGTTGTCTCCGGCTTTAAGAATGCACTTCAGTACTTTAATGCGTCACATTAACGTCCATAATCCACCTTTTCTTTGGCTTATCTGCAGGACCTATAGGACAATGTGGCCAAGATAATGGTCTCTTTCTGCGTAGATTTGAAAGAGCTTCAAAAACGATTAGCAGGGTGATTTATGGCTTTCCCCTTGAAACTATCAATCATATGACGAACTTTTACTCCACTTTTCGTTAATTTTGTTCGATTTTCGGGTGTCCGAAATGTGCATAGTGATAGTCGGGCCAACTGAATGGGAGATCAGGTATTAGTGGAACTTGGACCAGCCCTGTCTGAAGATAGGAATCACTTCAGCTGTGACATATACCCCACCAGATGGCTGTACCGCAGTGAGGTCTGACATCTTTATCCACTCCAGACAGACAGACACAATAGTTTATTAACGTCTCACTTTTGTCAAGTGCACCTAAGCATTGAAAAGGTCCAACCATGGAATGCGAACATAAACGTATGTGCGAAAAAAATACATGAGTATGAAAAGTAAATACTGACCAACATTAAAATTACATCTGTATAAATATATTGACCGGTGAACTTTCGACCTCGTATACTCATTTCCCGAATATCCCTAATCGTATGTAAAAAAAGTATTATTTACGGAGCTGATGTATATTTCTTTATTTTCTAAAAATGAGTTATAGTAGAGTTGTGGACAGGATGTTACTGAAATGTTAATTTCACCATCAAGGCCACCTTATCAGACCGCATTAAATTTGAATTGTGAAAACACGGACCTCTTTATGATTGCGGACCAATCAAGATCGAAGTTAATGAAGGTAATTTGATAATAAACACAGTATTAAATTATCATTATGGTTTCAGTTTTTTTTGGTTATCAATTGCAACGCCGAAAGGACAGTATCAAAGAACCGTATATCAGATCATTACCGGAATCAGTCAGACTAATAATGAGTTTAATATTCCATAATTGCCCACAGCACGGGTATTCTTATTGCTTTCACGCCGAAGATGATATCTAGCGGAAGGAAAAACATGACTCCACAAATTGACGACTTTATGAGCCCCCTATCTGGCCTTTGAGATCGATGATTGCGGTATTAATAACGTGCTTATTTTTTGAAGGCCGGGCAATTTTGTCGCCGTTTAATGTCATTGATACTTTACAACCAGATAGTGAGAAGATACGCGTGTCTGTATATTGTGAAGATCTACCCGATGTCATTTTGACATGCGATATCTGGACACATAAAGGCATATTCATAATGAGAACTTGGTTTCAGATTATAAGCGATCAGACAATCTGTTTGCAATTAATCAGTTGTACGTTATTTGTATATTCATATATGTCAAAACATTACTGAATTGTATTTACATTAAAGTGTACGACGTGCGTCCAAAGCTTTGATATCATGATTGGGCCAATCAAATGCTTTGGCACTTACTCATATTGTTCATGGACCAATCAAAATGCTTAAGATCCATCGCCACGTAATTGATTGAATCAATCAATGCACGTGAAACATTATTAAGGTTTTTTAGAATTATACAAATAGAAATCGGCCAATTCCCGATTTCAATTCAATCAGAACAGGGACATGTACAACTAAGTTTGTATAGGTCCCTGATGAGAATGAAAGTTTACATCAACGTATCATTTAGAGTCGATATGAAGTTGTTAAAAAACATTATTGGAAGATATCCTTGTTTAATCAAAATACACATACATTTGAAATCAATTGTTCCAAATATACAAAATAATAAAATATTTTTTACAATGTTGGCAAATCAGTAGAAATAGTTTGTGTTAATTCCTCGTTTAATTGAAAATAGTACGAAACTCCGATAACATGGCGTTAGGACCTTTAACCAACTAAAATCATAATTATTCACGACATTAAGTGATAGCCGGTGCTCGCGAACGTGTCCCGGTTTCAAAAGTGGACGTTATCAAGCGGTTATCGGGAAAGGTTCCGGTCCTTTTGATTTTAACTGAATCAAAGACATGACTTGTTACACTGCGCTTTTGACCCAGACGCCTCGCTTTTTAGTAATTTCCCGACATAAAGCAAGACTGCTTCGTTTATTTAAGTCGTATATTCTTCTAATTTGTTACTGCAAACTTTGGTAAAGAACACGTGTTTTATTTCACTAAGTTATGACATTTTAAATTAGGCATGAATTGACTTGTGTTAATCTCTTAACCATATAACATTTGGTTATGTAATGTTGAGCCCTTCTTTTAATTATTCTAAATACACATTCAGAGACAAAGCAGGCACTTATATACAGTCTCGTTAATTTAATTCGTGGTATATTTTTCATCAAATGGGTCAGATTTTAATTGAAATGAAAGGAAAATCGTGTTTTTCTTTAAAGGAATACGATGGTCTGAAATTCGAGAGAGATATGAGGTACCCAGAAACAGTTGTTGTCATGAAGGATTTCTCGATTCCGTGATGTGTCATGTTTATATAAACTTCATGACCCTTCATTTCCGATTATGTTTATTTCCTCCTGTCCCGCATAAAACAAATGCCTTGTTTTCGTATGATGGATTACTGTTGATCTCTGCTAGCATTTTTCTGCACGCTGTTCCTGAACTCATTTGGCCATTAGCAGACGAGATTTGACACGAGGTATGCACGAGATGTCTCTAGGCGCACGCATCCGTGCACGTGATGGCGTTCCACGTGTACCAACCTCGCAAAAAGATGGGCTAATTCGCCTCGTGATTGGTTTTGTGAAGTTAATATACCGCCTTGTAGTGCTAGCTCAATCAACTTAATGAAAGTGAAAATAAAAGTTCTGTTCTGTTCTGTTCTGTTAGTAGAGTTCTCGTGCTTTATAACAAGAACGTATTTTACAACCGCAAGAAGCAACTTAGTGTGCGTTTATTTAACTTTGTGACGTACCGCATGTTCTGTTTTGTTCTGTTAATTGCATTTACTTTTTTAATAACTACACGGAGTCTCAACACAAGTGTTACGTAATTGTATATTAATAAAACGTGTTGCGTTTTTGTTGTATATGCACAAACACGTTTGAGCGGCAATTTGCGGTCCAATTTAGAGTAACTGATATCGTCGCAACGAACTGATCACCATAATCGTGTTGCTTGTCAATTGTTTGTTACCCAAGTTATTACAGAAATGAGCGCTGTGACAAACATTGGTCAAAACAAAGTGCGTTTAAGGGACCAGCTCACAGATTGGCTGATTGAGAATCGTCCACCTGTTCAAAAATTTAATAAACGTTTTCACAGAAAATATAATTAAACAAAACGTGGTCATACAAATACGAGCCACGCTCTTGGAATACCGGGCTTAATGCATGGGCGTAAGGCAGTCCGTACAGACTAATCAGGGACGACAATGCCGCCTTGACTGGATTTTCGTTAAAAAATGACTTTCTTTAAACGGGAAATTCCATAAAAGGACACGCTAATAATGGGACGTTACTTTACGCACAAGCCCGTTTTTTTTTCATATTTTGAAAATTACCGTGCCGTCTGTGAGAACCGTTAATCATAATTTGAAAATAATAAATTACTAATGATTACGTAACGAAATAGCACTTAATTATCTTAATACTTGAACGATAACGAAATTCTTTAAATTGTTGTCAACATTTTGATTACTTGAAGAAAAAAACAACAATTAGTTTGAATGCCTCAATTTAGAAGTCAAAATGGCCGAGTTAAGGCGAGAGCATTTTGATCCCAGGTGGGATCTTTTTTATTCTAAAAGAATGGACAGATTTTTACCTTTATTCTCGCAAACACTATTTCAACGCTATACTCCGGAATTTCAGTAATGTCCGAATTATTATGCAAACAATACATTGGAGGCACTGATTGGAGTGAATCATGGTTTTATCAAAGTTGAAAGACGCATATATGTCAACACTCGAGACTCTTGTCGAAAAAAAAATCGGATTATGACACTTGTATAATCCAATTCAAATACTAAAACTTCTTTATTGGATAAACGAAATTAATACTCGAATTAAAGCTTATAGAATTCCTGTTCAAACGTAAGCGTGGTAATTGTGACTTTATTTGTACATAGTTTGGGTTGGATTTGTAATTAAAACACGCATTTGAAGTAACATTTTCACATGACACTTTGTTGGTAAAGGCGTTGAAAATAGTGCGTTTTCGCTTAAAATAAAGACGAGAAAAATATGAACCAGAATAAGATGAGTTCCCAATCGATTATTATCCACACTAGAAAGTTTAAATATTAGCATACAAAAAATAAATAAAAATAAACACGGAACAAAATGGCGAGTTGTTTTACTATACTAGTATACTAGTATACATGTACTGTAAATGCACTTCAATTAACTTACTTGTGTAAAATACTCATTTAAAATTAGAATAACACGAAACATCTTCGTTCCGCTCATTAGGTCACGGGTATGTTAAAGCACGCTATTAATTTCAGGAATTATCGATGTGATCAGGAAACTTGGGTATGTAATTTATCAAATGTCAATTCACTGTTTTGATACTTCAGCGTCCAGTGCAAACACGCGCCAAAGGGTACCACTCGGAAACAGCCTCGGAGATTTGCAATTTTTTGCTGCCCTTTATAAGGTCAGGAAGGTCGTTAGGTCAAAGCAGAGATAAATCCCGTCTCACTATCACCAGATACGAACAGGTACGCGGTATGACCGTTAATTGATACCACCGGAACAAATCGGGCATTAAAGAGGGAACATGGATTCCCAAGTTGTTTGACCATTTCTTTAACTGTTTAATTGTCAGTTTCGAAGAGAGCTTATCTTTGCAAATGCCTGACATGGGACTCTTCTAAATTAAATCGTAAATCGCATTCGGCACCTTGGTTTGAACACATAATTGTGTTATCTGTCATAAAAGAAAGATAGGCTGAACGCAGGAGGCCAAGTCCATTATTTCACAAATTTGACTCGTCGTTAAATTTAAATGAACCCGTGAAATGCATTGAAGAGGTATTTAATACGGGTGCTACCTTGGCAGAGCGAAGGTGTGAAATCTAGTAGATCAGTATCAACCGCAGATTTATTACCATATATTAATCAAGTCAATACAGTTTGGAAAAGCAGGTGACCTATCAATACATTGAAATTTAGATGGAGTCCAAATACAACTATAATATGTTTATATTTTTTGGTTCCAAATACAACTATAATATTTTTATATTTTTTGGTTCAATAGATGTTACAATACCGCCTTGCTCTTACATACCAGTGAATCGGAACTTCAAAAGACATGAAACATGCTTTTCTTTATCTTAGTAACCGAGATTACGTGATTTTTACTGCTGCTTTGTTTGTTTTAGTGTCCGTGCGTCTTTCAGAAACTTGATGCACATGTTGTAATTACGGAATACCGTAAGGGCCATCGTGGTTACACATTAAAATCCAGAGGGCGACAATAAGATTGTGCGATAGTACGATGGCGACAATGCGATAATACGATGGCGACAATGCGATAGTACGATGGCGACAATGCGATAGAACGATGGCGACAATGCGACAATGCGACAGTACGATGACGACAGTGCGATAGTACGACGGCGACAATGCGATAATACGATGACGAAAGTACACATACGCACATCGTTTTTTTTCCTAGATGGAGCCACTTTTAAAAATACTTTACAGTTCGGCATACCTTACATAAAAACTGTCACCTCTTTCAAAGTTTATCTTTATAAAGTCATCTATTTTGTTTCTGCAATAAGACAAGTTTGTGTACCGGAAGGCGATAGTCGACAATGCGATAGTACGATGGCGACAATGCGACAATACGATAATGCGATAAAACGGTGACGACAGTGCGACAAAACGATTGCGACAGTGCGATAGTACGATGGCGACAATGCGACAATTGGACAGTACAATGACGACAATGCGACAGTGCGACAATACGATGGCGACAGTGCGATAGTACGATGGCGACAATGCAATAATATGATGATTTAGGTTATGTCTTCCGACCTCTTAACATGCCTGCATGCCCAGAATTCATGATTCACGAACGCAATGAAAAAACGACAACTATCATCTTTATACTGGCCTATCAGGCAGACACGCTGACTTAAAATAAAACATGTTATGGAACTTATTCAAAACTGTTATGTTTTGAAAATATTAATAGCTTATTGTATGTATAAGCCCTAGTCGCTAACACCGCATTAGAGAAAAAACAATAAAGTAAACCGAAGTAAGTCTGATTTATGCCCAAAACAGTTCATTGTGGTCGAACGGACTTTATTCCTAAATCGTTTTGGCGTCGTTGTTATCGATGTGCCATTGTCGACACTAAACACTCGACTCGCCCGGCCACCCGACTGACGATCGTAAAAGCCCATTTAACCCCCGCGTTAACCCGCGCCATGAGCCCATATATCCGCGTAGGTGTTAACAGGATAATAAATATGTTGATGTCAGCTCTGCATGTGACAGTTGTGGTGTCATAATTACACTGGACTGTGTATTGCAAATAAATTGCGAAGTTTCGTATTTCTGCTCTTTCATATTCATTCAATTGGTTTTCGGACACGGGTGAAAATGCACGTCGCGCACAAGAATGAAATCGACTGAATTACAAGAACAAGCCAACCTTATTAAACAAAGACTCGGGCATATAAGTTTAAAAGAGTAAAATTATAATGTTTTGGAGTTAATCATCGTGTTTCACAGCAACAGTCCTTAGTGATAAAATAAGGAGTTTGTCTTAAAATCAATCATATGCAAACGACTTTAATATATGAAACAACTTACGGTCAAATTATATACGCTTGCTTTTTATATGTATTCCAGTTTCTTGTAATAATTATTATCATAAAAATAGATAAAATTGCATTTTAAATATTAGCTATCTTGCAGTACTCTTCATTAACGGAAGTCGCAATGTTCACACATATTTACAGTGTTGATTCCGGAAAGCCTCAAGAAATGAAAATGTTGGAATGGTGCAAATTTCATATGGTGTTTTTTACGAATTAAAAACGATTTTTTGACAATAACGTTTTATATTTTCGCACCATTACACATGCAAAATGTTGTTCTTTGCATATTTTTTCCAGGATACTTCATTACAAAAAACAACAAACATAGCGATGCAGCAGTTTTGCAAACAAATAGCGCACGTTTAAATTAAACTGTCATTATTGAAAGTAAACTATATTTACAACATTTAAAGAAAACACAACGCATATGTCAAGCTCTTCTTTCAACCATTTGTACTGTTATCTATCACCTCTAAGCTTGATCATCAAAAGAAAATGTAACGCCAAAGTCGCTACATAAATATTGCTCATTCAAAAGAATGGACACAAGCAGACGACAACAGTGTGCGGTTGACCAGATAGACGCCAAATCATTGTTGCGAATGAGATAACGTAGCATTAGCAATATTGTTTTTGTTGACATAATAACGTCATTATTTTTTGCTTTTACGGTTTAGCCATTAGTAATTGTTTCGAGATTTCGCATGGTGGAGTATTTCGCTTTCGGGCGTTTCAAATTTACAATTGATGGGATTATGAATTATTACTCGTGTAAATAATTGCAGCATCACAAATCTACACATCAGACAAAATCGGAGAAAATTGTGCAGCAATATGCAATGTTTGTCCTGAATGTTCGTTCGACTTGAAAAATTCGCAACAATTATGTTTTAAGAACTGAAAGCATATCTGAGATTCGGAATGATATTTTCTAAGATTATTTCATTATTAACATTTCAATTTATATCATATTAGTCAGGTTTGGGCACGACTAGAAAGATAGCAAATTTTGTATAAAACAGTTGGCTTATCATTTACAGATGTACATCCTTTTGACATTTTCTCTGCGTCAAAAGCTGTAGTTGGTTAATAATAATAATAATAATAAAAGCTTTATTTACAGAAGGTTACACATAAAGACAATGACACATTATACATATTATGCAGATGAATCAATACTTTTTTACAATGTGGTCTTCTTAAAATAACAAACACATATAGGTCTATAACAAGTAAAACATTCAAACAATATTTGCTAACTCCCACACATATCACACATTTTGCCTTTTAGACAGACACACATGAAATATAATTGAATAGAAAATAACATGACATATCATTGATTAGAAAATAAATGTGTTTTATATTGCCTTTTAAAAGCAGAGATAGAGCATGCCATTCTTATTTCAATTGGTATACTGTTCCAAATATCCATGCTATGGTATGAAAAAGCTCGTTTCTTATAACCAGTATTCGCTTTGGTATTAACAATATCGTTATGGGTGGCAGATCTCAAGTTATATTTGTGATTTTGAGAAAAAGTTATAATATTATTTAAATATTCTGGAGTCTGATTGTTGACACATTTATATATCAAGATTGCCGTGTGGTATTTACATCTATTATTAAACGAGAGCCATTTAAGCTGTAAAAACAATTCTTTGGATGGTGTTCTATTTGGCTTTTGTAGAATGACTTTCGCTGCGCGTTTTTGTAAAACATTCACTTTTGTTAAATTGGTTTTATTAGCGCTGCCCCAGATCGTACAACAGTAATCGAAAGTGGTAAGAATATATGAATTATGAAATAATTTCTTCATATCAAAAGTGAGATAATTTGATATCTTTTTTAGCAGAGTTATTTTACTGCTTATTTTAGAGCATGTTTTATCAATGTGTACTTTCCATTGCAGATGTTTGTCGATATAAAGTCCTAAAATTTTATGGCTAGTGACATTTTCAATAGCGTTATTATCTATTTTCAGATTAAGGTTGATATTTTTAATTTTTTGTTTCGAGCCAATAAGCATGCATTTGGATTTATTAGGGTTTATCATCATGTTATTGAGGGTGCACCATTTTTGTATGGAATAAATATCATTTTGTAAGTTAGTCTGAATTTCTGAAGGATTGGCCCCAGTAGCATATAGTGTCGTGTCATCAGCATACAAGTCTATGTCTGATTGATTAAGTAATAATCCAATATCATTTATATAAATTAGAAACAAGAGAGGACCCAAAATAGAACCTTGAGGGACACCACTCTTAATAGTCAGAGGGGTAGAAAAACTAGTCCCTAGTTTAACGCATTGTTGTCTTTGACTAAGATAAGAATGAAAAAGGGACAAGGTACCATCCGAAAAGTGATGAAGTTTTAGTTTGTATAACAGAATTTCATGATCTACTAAATCAAAAGCTTTTTTCATATCAATAAAAACAGAACCAATACAATTACCATTATCTACATCCTTTAGCCACTCATCAATCAGTCGAATCAGTGCTGTTTGGCAAGAATGATTTTCTCTAAAGCCTGACTGATGTTTATTTAACACATTTGTTTTACGAAAGAATTCTTTTAATTGATTTGATAGATGTTTTTCGAATATTTTGGATATAGTTGGCAAAATTGAAATCGGACGATAGTTATTACAGTCCTCTCTGTCTGAGTCTTTATATATTGGTATAATATACGCTTCTTTTACCAAATCGGGGAAAATTCCTGTACGAATACTATTATTTATTATTGAGGTAATTGGTACAACAATATGCTCTCCACAGTATTTTAAAATATTTGCACCGATCCCGTCGATTCCTGTAGCCTTGTTAACATTTAAATTGCCAATTATTTTACTTACTTCGAGAGGGGTAATGTAATTTATAGAAAATTCATGCTGTTTTAAGGATTTGTCGAGATATAACTTTAAATAAGCAAAGTTTTTTTCGTGAAATTTCAGCTTATCAACAATATTTGATATGTTTGTAAAATGCTCATTTAAGGCAATTAGAATCCTACTTTTGTCCTCAACATACACACCGTTCACTAGAATTTTATTTGGCAAATTCACTCCGCAGTTTTGATTATTGTCATTATTAGATATCATTTTCAAATTTTTCCAAATATGTGCCGTACTAGTACCATTTTTAACAGCATTGTTGTAATATTCTTTCTTGCTTTTGCGAATTAATGCAGTAGTTTTATTTCGTAACAGTTTATAATTGTCCCAGTCTTTAATTTTGCGGAAGTGATCTCTATCGCGCATACTTTTAATAACTTCTTTGTTTATCCATTTTGGCATATGTGTGCTTTTTATTCTCTTTTGCTTGTAAGGGGCGTGCTTTTCTAAAACGCTATTCAATATTCTATATAAAGATTGGAGGGACATATTTGGATCGTGAACAGTTTCAATTAAATTTAGTTGCGAAACCGATAGATCAAATTGGAAATCAGATAGCACAAACTTTTTAAAGCATCTGTATCTAATATTCGAGTGAGTGCCTTGCTTTGAGATTTTATAGTTTATTTTCCTTGTCATGCATACCGGATAGTGGTCGCTTATAGATATTTGTGGGACATAAGTAGTACTTACTCTGTCAGTTCGATTAGTATATATATGATCAATTACTGAAGACGATTTATCTGTGACTCTGGTTGGTGTGGTTATTAGTTGCACGAGACCATGCTTTAATACAGTTTTTGTCCACATTTTGCATTCGTAGGACTTGCTGTCAGCAATGTATTTAAAATTGAAATCACCTAATATGTGATACTCAATGTTTAAACCTTCAAACTTATAAAGTAATTCATCAAATTTTTCTATCCATTTTTGCGTCTCATTAGGTGGACGATAGATAAAATTTAACAGGAAAGATTTTGTATTTTTAAAGCATATCTCAATACATACAGATTCAATCCCATCAGGCTCTAAGTCTGGCCTATGTTTAAATGGTACATGGTTACCTATATAAAGCAAGATTCCGCCACCCTTTTTTTGACTTCTGTCTTTACGAATGTATGTAAAATTCGGAATATTTAAATTTACATCAGACAAACTTTCGTTCAAAAATGTTTCACAAAAACCAATAACATCCACATTACATTTTTCAGACAACAAAATGTACTTAATTTCATCAAGTTTTGGCAAAAAGTGTTGAATATTTAAACTTACGATATGAAGTCCCTTTTTTGAAAATTCTAAGGTAGACCCTGCTGAATCATCGTTATCCTCGCAAAAATTTAACCCTTCATTTGTAATAGGGCTTGAGCATGAAACATCATTATTATTGCATGACATATTATGACATTGTTCAGAGTAATCAGAAACTTTAATACTGGCATGAATATCACCATATTTTAGCACTATTTCGGATTCATTACATATACAAATTTTAAAATTACAATTTTCACAAACCTCATTAAGTGCTTTAAATTTGTTGTGTATCAGTACATGTTTGTGTCTGTCTACGCGTTCCTACTGAGCCGTACTCAATCGTCTGCATTCACTAGTGTAGTGATTATTGTAATGACAGTACTCACAATGTCTTTGTTGCTGACCATAATTACTACTGTTCTGATATCGATATAGATTCTTCTGGCCATCCCTTCTGTCACGTGAATCGCCATTCCTTGAGTCTCGATTCGATGCGTATCTGCGGAAACCGTTACTTCCTGATTGCATCTGATAGTCATTTCGCCCGTCACGTGAGTCGCCATTCCTCAAGCCATGACCTGGTGCATGATTACCGTAGCCGTAACTGCCGGTGTGCGTCTGATAACTGCCTCTTCCGTCACGTGAATAGCCATTTTTCGAGCCTCGTCCTGGTGCGTTATTTTTATAGCCATAACTTCCGGTTTGCAACTGATAGGCACGTGAAGCGCCGTTTCTCGAACTGCCTCGGTCAGAAGCATTAGTAACGTATCCATTACTTCCGGATTGAGTAGAGTGAAGGGTGTTGCTACGATTAGCTTGTAGATCTTGTTGTCCGCTCGTCTTCTCTTTTATGATGTGCACGGCTTTGTTTATGTTAGCCACTAGCGTACTGCAGCCTCTAGCGTGTAGATGTATCCCGTCTCTGCCATACAAATGTTGAGCCATGTTACCATTTTCAGAAATAAAGGATGTATACAATTCAATAAATTGAGCATTTGTTTCTTCGCATATTTGTTTAATTATGTCATTCAGTGGAACTACATCTGCATCTCGTCTTGGGGCAACTGTGCACAAGTATACAGTGCAGTTATGTCTATTAAGTTCATGTAGCAGTTGCTTTATTTCACGGTATGCTATTCTTGCATCGCCTCCTTCCGCCATGTCATTTCCACCAATATATATTATCACATTTTCGTAATTTGTCATGTCCCATGAATCCAGCGTCAAACGAATGTCTTTAATTTTCCGCCCTGGTAGAGTTTTAATGTGTGTATTTTTATTTAATCCACGCTTGTTGATACCACTGAGAATTGAGTCACCTATTAATAGTGTTTTTAAAGTTTTATCTGATTTATTTGCCGTGTCCACAATATCAGTTACTGTATTCAATTCGAGTACTTGTTCCGTTGGAGACTGTTCTGTCTCTTTTCTATCATGTTGGCCTTCGTTATTTTTACTTTTTTCATATTGAGGTGTTTCCGTTGTAGTTTTTTCTTTGTGTTCATTTTGTACCAACCGTTTCGCCATATTTTCTGTCGATGGTATTATCTTCTTTATATTATCATGTACTGATTGTAATTTTCTTTGAAGTGCGTCGTTAGCTTGTTTCATGTCTTTACTGAGTTTATCCGTACTTTGACTTACTGTTTCTAGTTTATCTGTTGACTGCTGGTTAGCTATCGAGATTGTATTTTTAATACTTGTGATTTCATCTCTTAATTGTGAAACTTGCAATATAGTCTCCTGTTGAAAATTATTCAAATGGAATTTTGTAGCTAACAGTAGCTCGTTCATCATCTTCATTTCCTTTAGAATGGCATTTTCTACCGAGTCTGTTTGGGTGGCACAATCAATATCGAAACTAGCCTCACTTTCTTCTTCTAAATCAGTCTCTGTATTGTATACAACTAGTGGGGCGTTCTCTTTTACACAGGGGGCATTCGCTACTACTTGTGAGTCATTCCCTTCTTTTCGGAAGTCCTGTTCAATAATACTGTCTAGAAGCGTGTCAGGTTCATCTACTCCATAAGTTACAGACATTTTCGGTGATGGGCGCTTGGGATTTTTACGCTTCAAGTATGATAGTATTTGCTGTTTCATGTATTCATTTAATTCACTTATCGATTTATTATGTGACTGAATGTCAGTGTTCATTATTTGGAGAATGTTTGGAAGGTCTGTGTCAAAGAAGTGGGATACGTTTCTACCATTTATCAGGCATGAGGAAGTCGTGTGGTACATGTTAAACGTGTACAAGTGGTTCTTCTCATCCGCGACTTTATAACAAAGCTCCACTTCATTTGATTTTTTGTCGTTTGCTGGTTTACATAAGTACTTATAATTAAGTGAATTGTCTGAAAAATACTTTTTGCTTGCAAATTTTAACAGTTCATAAGTACCTGTGTTTAGTACGAGTTTTGTTCCTCCGTTTGATTCTATAATCTCCAACGGTTCTTTTTCAGTAGATTTCAATTTCTTCTTCATATTTTTATTTTCGTTTAAACTGTATTTTCTCACTTCCACATTGATTTTAATCGTTTTTGTTCAAACTTGAAGACACTTATTCGAAAGCATAACTCTCGACATACTTTTTTTGAATACTATTTTTAACATTATTATTATGTTTACAATTATATGGTAGTGTTTTTTTTTATCAGATGTTGGCTTTAAATTAATAATGATTATTTAAATGTCTAAATAACAATTGCAGAAAAAAGTCCTAAAGCTATTAAATTACCTATCAACAGACAGTTAATACACGTAGACATCTGAGCTACAATATAAACACAAATATGCAAATGGTTGTTTCAAACATTCATAAAAACAACAACGTATTGTTGGTGCATATGTTAAACAAGTTGTCAAAAGAATCTAACGGACCAAAATGATGGCATTTCGTGACACGTGTTTCTTAAACTGCCACGATTCTTAAAAAGATAAAATCGGTGCAACAAATTGAAATCAATTAGTGTTAATGCATGTAACACGTTTTATCTACGATTATCATCATTATTATGCGCTCTTCCAAAAGGAGGTTGGTATGGTGTTGTGATGAAATATTGCCTCGGGGAAAAAGAGGTTGTGACAACATGGCTGACACTGTATAAGACAAAAGGTGGATGGAGAAATCGGATATCTCGGTCAGCTGCTGGAGCGTGCGCGTCGCGACCGTAGCGAGACTCACCCGCAGAAGATTTTCTTGAAGACTTGTCGGATAGGGGAACTTCTGCGGGCGGCTCTGCTAATCCAGCTTATGTCCTTTTAAGGACAACCAGGCATGAATTGTCTTCTAATTGTCTACCAGCGCACATTAAAGTCTCATTGGCAATCGTGCGCTGGTCTATTTTGATCTTAACAATCTCTTTGGCGAATACCCGGGCAGCCGGGGTAAATTTGACCTAATTTGGCTCAAAAAGAAATATTCCCTCCTGAAAGGTCACAGGGGCAGGTCGATACCATTGAACTCGTGAAAAGGCGGAAACGACCTGTAACTAAACTCTTAAATACTACGAAATCGGATATTTGACACGGTTTCTTTTCCAATGGATATTTTACAGGCCATCAGGCTTTAATGACGACCATTTCACCAGACACCACATTACAACGGGAACGATATATATACAAAATGTATATATTAAAGCCTGTCGATTGAAATAAAATTGGACATATTTAAACAGATTGAAGGTACATTATTATATTTGACACCCTGCTGAAAACATGGATAAACTGGGCTTTGTCGGAAGTCGGGTTGTTCAAACTTCAATAAAATCATAGGACATGCGTAGATATGCATAGTTTTGAAAGTAAACGGTCCCACTGGGCATCGTAGGCCCGTTTAATGCCAGTGACAATACCGGAAGATACCGGGCGCGATGTTGTCTCCGGCTTTGAGAATGCACTTCAGTCCTTTAATGCGTCACTTGAACGTCCATAATCCACCTTTTCTTCGGCTTATCTGCAGGGACCTATAGGACAATGTGGCCAAGATAATGGTCTCATTCTGCGTACATTTGAATGAGCTTCCAAAACGATTAGCAGGGTGATTTATGGCTTTCCCGTTGAAACTATCAATCATATTAAGAACTTTTACTCCACTTTTCGTTAATTTGATTCGATTTTCGGGTGTCCGAAATGTGCATAGTGATAGTCGGGCCAACTGGATGGGAGATCGGGTATTAGTGGAACTTGGACCAGCCCTGTGTGAAGATAGGAACCACTTCAGCTGTGACATATACCCCACCAGATGGCTGTACCGCTGTGAAATAGGACATGTTTATCCACTCCAGACAGACAGTCAGAAACAATAGTTTATTAACGTCTCACTTTTTTCCAGTGCTCCAAAGCATTGAAAAGGTCCATCCATGGAATGGGAACATAAACGTTTATGTGGAAAAAATACATGAGTAAGAAGTAGAGTTACTGACCAACATTAAAAGTACATTTATATAAATATGTTTTTCCTGTGAACTTTCGACCTCATTTTCTCATTTCCCGAATACCCCTAATGGTCTGTAAAAAAGTATTATTTACGGAGCTGATGTGTATTTCTTTATTAAAAAAAATGAATTAAAGGTAGAGATGTTGACAGGTTGTTACTGAAGCGTTATTTTTACTATCGAGGCTACCTTTTCAGAAACGTTTAAAATTTGAATTTTGAAAACACGGACCCCTTTGTGATTGTGGACAAATCAAGATCGCAGTTAATGAAGGTAATTTTGATAATAAACACAGTATTTAATTATCATTATGGTTTCAGTTTTTGGGTGATCAATTGCAACGCCGAAAAGACAGTATCAAAAAACCATGGATCAGATCATTACCGGAATCAGTCAGACAGTATCAAAGGACCATATATCAGATCATTACCGGAACCAGTCAGACAGTATAAAAGCACCATATATCAGATCATTACCGATATCAGTCAGACAGTATCAAAGGACCATATATCAGATCATTACCGGTATCAGTCAGACAGTATCAAAGGACCATATATCAGATCATTACTAGAATCAGTCAGACTAGAAAAGACAGTATCAAAGGACCATATATCAGATCATTACCGGAATCAGTAAGACTAATAATGGACCATATATCAGATAAATACCGGAATCAGTCACACAGTATCAAAGGACCATATATCAGATCATTACCGGAATCAGTCAGACAGTATCATAGGACCATATATCAGATAATTACCGGAATCAGTCAGACAGTATCAAAGGACCGTGGATCAGATCATTACCAGAATCAGTCAGACTAATAATGGACCATGTATCACATCATAACCGGAATCAGTCAGACAGTATCAAAGGACCATATATCAGATCATTACCTGAATCAGTCAGACAGTATCAAAAGACCGTGGATCAGATCATTTCCAGAATCAGTCAGACTAATAATGGACCATATATCAGATCATTACCGGAAACAGTCAGACTAATAATGGACCATATATCAGATCATATTACCGGAACCAGTCAGACAGTATCAAAGGACCGTGGATCAGATCATTACCGGAATCAGTCAGACTGTATTTAAGGACCGTGGATCAGATCATTACCGGAATCAGTCACAGAGTATCAAAGGACCGTGGATCAGATCATTACCGGAATCAGTCAGACTAATAATGAGTTTAATATTCCATAATTGACCACAGCACGGATATTCTTTTTGGTTTCACGTCGAAGATGATATCTAGCGAAAGGCAAAACGTGACTCCATAAATTGACGACTTTATGAGCCCCCTATCTGGCCTTTGTGATCGATGATTGCGGTATTAATAACATGCTTATTTTTCGAAGGCCGGGCAATTGTGTCACCGTTTAACGTCATTGGTACTTTATTACGAGACAGTTAGAAGATACGCGTGCCTGTATATTGTGAAGATCCCATTGATGTCATTTTGACATGCGATATCTGGCCACATAAAGCCGTCGAGATATATTAGTGTTTAAATTTTCGCACTTGTGTTGTCTATGTACAAATTACAATACATGCTTCCTCCATTATAGCAAGTTATAACTGGATATAAATATCTAGGTCTTTAAACGAAAGGATTTTGTTAACGAATATGCGCCTCATAAAGTATTAAAGTTTCTGAGAGCCATAAATTATGAAATTATTCTCCTGAATTTAATCGTACATTTCTTGGTAATTACTGATATTTAGAAATCAGTATAATGAATATGCGCAATTTGAAGACAAACACGTGCAAAAAAGTTCTGATAAAAATTCATCCTGAAAACAAAACAATCACAATAATCATTGTACAGAATTTAATCCACCATTTTTTCGTATAAGGACTTTCATATGAGAACTTGGTTTCAGATTATGAGCGATTATAAACTCTGTTTGCACTTAATCAGTTGTGCGTTATTTGTATAATCATATATGGTACAACATTACTGAATTGTATTTACATTAAAGTGTACAAATTACATCCAACGCTTTGATATCATGATTGGAACAATCAGATGCTTTGACACGTACTCATATTGTTCATGGACCAATCAAAATGCGTAAGATCCATCGCCATGTAATTGATTGGATCAATCAATGCACGTATAACATTGTTTAGGTTTTTAAAAAATATGAAAATAAAAATTGGACAATTTCCGATTTCAATTATCAGAATGAAAGCTTACATCAACGTATCATTTGGAGCCGATATGAAAATTTTCACAAAAACACTTCTGGAAGATATCATTGTTTTAATCAGAATGCAAACGTAACCTTTGAAAACCATTGTTTAAGATATACAAAATAATAAACAAAATAATATAATAATCTTTACAACGTTAGCAAATCAGTAGAAATGGTTTGTTTATTCGTCCTTCAATTGAAACGAGAAAGAAACTCCGATAACATGGTGTGAGGACCTTTAACCATCAAAAATCATAGTTACTCACGGCATTAAGTGATATATTGTGCTCGCGAACGTGTTCGGGTTTCAAATTGTCAATTTCAAACGTTGACGTTATCAAGCTGTTATCGGGAAAGGTTTCGGTCCCTTTGATTTTAATTGAATCAACGACATGACTTGTTACACTGTGCTTTTTGAACTAGAAGCCTCGCGTTTGAGTAATTGCTAGAAACAAATCAGGACGGCTTCGTTAATTTAATTCTTGTTCTTCTTATTCGTTACTGCTAACTTTTGTAAAAGGAGCGTGTTTTATTTCACAAAGTTATATTGGTACATTTTTAAAAATAGGCATGTATTGACAAGTATTAATGCCATAACCATATAACATAACTACCGTTTCTATGTAAGTTGTGCTCCGCCTTTTAATTATTCTAAATAACGTTCCGAAACAAAGCAGGAACTTGTATTAAATCTCGTTGATTTAATTCTTCGTAGTACATGTATACTTTTTCATCAAATGGGTCAGGTTTTCATTGAAATGAAAAGAAAATATTGTTTTATTTTAAAGTAATACGACGCTCTCATCCACCAGCAGTTGTTTTCATGAAGGATTTCTCGATTCCATGATGTTTCATGTTTATATTAACTTCATGACCCTTCATTTCCGATCATGTTTATTTCCTCCTGTCCCTCCTAATACAAAATCCACACCATGCCTTATTTTCGTATGATGGATTACTGGTGATCTCTGCAAACATTTTTCTGCACGTTGTAACTCAAATCATTTGGTCATTAGCAGACGAGATTTGACACGTGGTATGCATGAGATTTCGGTGCACGCACGCATCCGTGCACGTGATGGCGTTCCACGTGTACCAACCTTGCAAAAAAAGGACTAATCCTCCTCATGATTAATTGTTCCCATAACTCAATCATTTTGAGGCGATCGAGCTGGTGAAATGCACAAAGTTGTACATTCAGAGGTCATTAATCATGGCAATTGATCATAAACGAAACGGTGGTCGAACT
This sequence comes from Dreissena rostriformis, assembly GCA_007657795.1. Classification (NCBI taxonomy): domain Eukaryota; kingdom Metazoa; phylum Mollusca; class Bivalvia; order Myida; family Dreissenidae; genus Dreissena; species Dreissena rostriformis. Next base: position 79,060 of record VMBQ01002396.1, read on the forward strand.
TGACATACGCTAAGGAGATATGTAAACATTAAACACCTTAGACATTATCTGCTTAAGATAAAAGCGAAAACGAATGATTTTTTTAAGTTAATATACCGCTTTGTAGTGCTAGCTCAATCAACTTCATCAAAGTAGCGTTCTCGTGCGTTATAACAAGAACGTATTTGACAATCGCAATCAGCAACCTAGTGTGCGTTTATTTACTATGTGACGTACTGTATGGTAATTAATTATCACAAAAATATAATGAAACAAAACGCGGCCATACAAATAGGAGCCACGCTCTTGGAAAACCGGGCTTAAGACTCGACTGGATTTTCGTTTAGAAGAGACTTCTTTAAACAAGAAATTCCATAAAAGCACAAGCTAATATGGGACGTTATTTTACAAACAGGTCTGGTTTTTCAGAGCGCGGCTCATATATTGAAAATGACCGTGCCGTTTGTGAGTACCGTTAATCATTATTTGAAAATAATAAAATACTAATGTCATGCTACAGCAATCTGAAGATTAAAACGAAAAAGTAATTCCTTCAATTGTTGTCAACATGTTGATTACTTGAAGAAAAAACAACCAATAGTTTAATGACTAAATATAGAAGTCAAGATGGCCGAGTAAAGGCGAGAGCATTTTGATCCCAGGTGGGATGTTTTTTATACTAAAAGAATGGACAGATTTTTACCTTTATTCTCGCATACACAATTTCAACGCTATACTCCTGAAAATTTCAGTAATACCCGCTTTATTATGCAAACCGTATTGGAGGCACTGATTGGATTGAATCATGTTTTTCATCAAAGTTGAAAGACGCATAAATGTCAACACTTGAGACGCTTTTCCAAAATCTGATTATAACACTTGTATAATCCAATTCAAATACTTAAACTTCTTTATTGGATTAACGAAATTAATAATCGAATTATAGCTTATATAATTCCTGTTCAAATGCAAGCGTGGTTATTGTAACTTTATGTGTACAGAGTTTGAGTGGGAATTGTAATTAAAGCACACTTTTGAAGTGACATTCTCACATGACACATTGTTAGGAAGGCGTTCAAATACTGCGTTTTCGCTTAAAATATAGACCAGAAAAATATAAACCAGAAATGAGTTCCCAATCCACATGTGAAAGTTTAAATATTAACATAAAGAAGTTATTTTTTTTTAAAATCATTTTGTCCGATAATCATTGATCAGCAAACTTGAAACTTGATTAATACTCATGGAGAATAACGTGATATTTTGATCTGCATGTATTGTAAAACAAAATTACAGACAAATTATAGCACATCGAGCATGCCCAGATGTGTCTTGCTAGAGGATAAAGAAATACAATATCGCATATGACAGTTTAACAAAGTCTATCTTTGCATTACAAATTAAACGTTTAAGGTTAAGCGTTACGAACATTTCTCAAACAGGGTCCGTTTGACATCAGAAGTTACTGATCATGATCAGGCATTTCATTAGCCGACTGATTACTTGTAACCTCCGCCCCCAAGTACTCTACCGGAAGTCGCAAGAACAAACACGTGCATTTTGCCGCGGAGCGCGCAAATAGCCTCGTGACAGACCGGTCAACTAGATTCGTTTGTTAGCGGATCAAAATGCTTAACGATGAGGTTGACGAACGCTCGAGTTTGTCAATAAGGCTCTGTATTCGCTATCGACCGGAAAGGAAGCAAGGTACCAGAACAATATTTTTTTCAAATTGTTCCCCATAAGCGATTTTACACAACGGTTTATGTTCACATGAGCTCGTAATTGCGCTTTATGTGTTGAAAAAAGGTAAACAAGTTTTATTAAAGATCTTCGGCAGCTTGACCACATATTACTCCACTGGACTATTTCTGTGCTTAAATGGGAAGACATGCCCTGTACCTCAATAATAGATGGCGAGTTGTTTTATGATTTAAGTGTAAATGCACTTCAATTAACTTATTTCTTTAAAGTATACATTTACAATTAGAATAACAAGAAACACATTTGTTCCGTTCATTAAGTCGCTGGTATGTGAATGCACGCTATTAATTTCAGGAATTATCGACGTGATCAGGAAACTTGGAGATGTAATTTATTAAATGTCACTTTACTGTTTTGATACTGCAGCGTCCAGTGCAAACACGCGCCAAATGGTACCACTCGAAAGCCGCCTCGGAGATTTGCAATTTCAGGAAGGTCGTGAGGTCAAAGCAAAGATAAATCCCGTTTCACTATTACCAGATACGAACAGGTACGCGCTATGACCGTTAATTGATACCACCGGAACAAATCGGGCAATAAAGAGCATTATATGGATTCCCAAGTTGTTTGACCATTTTTTTAAAACGGTTTAATCGTCAGTTTCGAAGAGAGCTAATCTTTGCAAATGCCTGACATGAGACTCTTCTAAATTAAATCGTAAATCGCATTCGGCACCTTGGTTTGAACAAATAATTGTGTTTTCTGTCACAAAAGAAAGATAGGCTGAACGCAGGAGGTCAGGTCCATTATTTCACAAATTTGACTCGTCGTTAAATTTAAGGACGTATGCGGCAGTTTCTATGCAAATTTTCTTACACCTAGAATTTGATAATTTTTGGTATATAGCTAGAACCATCTGTTGTGGATAGAAAAATAAAATGAAAATCATGGGTCACCAGTGTTGTTATTTTTTTATTCGCACTTAAACAACATACCTATTTTAGCATAAGTTTAAATTTTCAAAAAGGCAAACACACACAAATCGAGTAAATTAGTGAAAAAACTGTCGAAAAAACTACATCGCTCTCTGTTTATATAATACTGATATAACTTTACTGCAAATTCATAAACAAAAACATTAATTGATTTTCAGGGCATTAATTAATCAAAAACAACAACAACATAATTTCACATATGAAAATCAATTCTATGCATTTTACTTTTTTATTATTAAAGTCTTTCCCACACCTAGATTTTGTCCAAACTGACCCAAATGTTTCATTGTTTATTACTTTATACAAATATAAAAAGAAAAACATAGGTCACCAGGGTCGTTTGTTAACAACCGAAGTTTATCGGCATGTAGTAAAATACAATTTAAAACAATCAAAACNCAATAATATTCGCGTGTATCGAGTTGCACGTCGAGCAAGATGCAACCCCACCCGCACTTCAACCAGAAGTATTAGAGCGTCGTGAATAAATGATATTCATTCATCATTGATTCTGTGTAATAAACTATATCAAACAACACCGTATGAAACTTGATTTACTGAGTAAATGTGTGAGAAATTAAAATTAAAAACGAATTGAGAATAATTGTCTTAATGCGCAGGAAAGCTATTCTTTTTCATAAGTCTTAGTTTCGACACAAACATTTCCAATTATGATCATGTATCGCCAATTTTCCCGTATTAAGACTATGTGCGTGGTCTTAGAGATGATGGTCGATTCTTATTGTGAAGTTTATAGGACACATATTGTTATATAATTTTTCTTTGCTTCATAATAATCGATTTGTTGGTGTTATTCCAATTTGATATCCATCCCGTTTTTATTCGAATATCCGTAAAAGCATACACTTATTGCGCAACCGGTGTTAAAGTATCCGAAAACGCATACACTTATTGCGCAACCGGTGTTACAATGAAAACAAATTTGCGTGAAACGAAACTGCCGCGTACGTCCTTAAATGAACCCGTGAAATGCATTGAGAGGTATTTAATACGGGTGCTACCTTGGTAGAGCGAAGTTGTGAAATCTAGTAGATCAGTATCAACCGCAGATTTATTGTCATATATTTATCAAGTCATAACAGTTTGGAAAAACAGGTGATCTATCAGTACTTTGAAATGTAGATGAATACATATATATTTTTTGTTTCAATAGATGTTATACTATTGTCGTGTTCTCACAGGCAATTTAATTGAAACTTCAAATGGCAAGACTATGCTTTTGTTCATCTTAGCCAATGAGATTACGCGATTGTTGCCGCTGGTTTGTTTGTTTGATTGTCCGTACGTCTTTCAACAACTTGATGCACAATAATAAAAACGTTAGAAATGTATAAATATGCAAGGAAATTTCAATTGTTGCGTAGGTGACCAATTTCGTCAGATGTTTAAGTTATATGTAATTTATATTAATATGTTTGCAGTATTAATGCTAATGTTTATTTTGAAACTACATGAACATCTATTTAAATTAGATACAATACGAGGAGATAACATAAGTAATGACTTGAATATTAAAAAAACACACGAAAGGTAACAGGGTTGAACAAATACTTAAACAACATTTTGTTGTTGCCATAAGACTATTGTTGGCCAATCTAGTTTCCTACATTGTCCTTAATTGATAAAAGTATAAAGTTTAAAATAAACAAACTATTTAAGAAAAAGAAATCGTATTCTATAAAACATGCATTTTAGTATAAATACACATACATTAATGGCTATATAAATTTCGATTTAAGTTATGTCATTCCACGTCTTTTGATGTGTGCATGCCCAGATATTATTCGTGAAAGTCTTGTTTGTAAAAAAAAAATGCCAACCAGCGTAATTATAATGGCATATCGGACAGACAACCTGACTTAAAATAAAATAAAACATGTCATGGAACTTATTTAAGTCTGTTTTGTTTTGCAAAAGAAGTTAAGAGCTTACTTTAGGTTCAAGCCCAATTCGCTTACACAGAAGTATACTAACATAACAATAAAGTAAACCTCAGTAAGTCTGTTTTATATCCAAAACTGTTCATTGTGGTCGAAAGGACTTTATAACTTAATCGTTTTGGCGTCGTTGTCATCGATGTGCCATTGTCGACACTAAACACTCGACCTGCCCGGCCACCCGACTGTCGATTGTAAAAGCCCATTTAACCCCCGCGTAAACCCGTGCCCTGAGCCCATATATCCGCGTAGGTGTTAACGGGATAATAAACATGTTGATGTCAACTCTGCGTGTGACAGTTGTGATGTCATAATTACACTGGGCTGTGTATTGAAAATAAATTGCTTAGTTTTGTATTTCTGCAAGTTCATATTCATTCAATTCGTTTACCGGTCGCCGTGGCGTAGTGGATATGGTGTCCGTCTAGCGATAAGGAGGTCAAGGGACCGATACCCACTGTGAGAGCGTTCGATCTCCCCCATAGACAACAAGTACCCTGGCTCTAGTACCGGAAAACGGACTCGAGAGCTTTTCAAATAATCCTTAGGCCTTCGATGCAATCGAGCTAATATACATAGGTTCTTTTTTTGGAAGTTAATTATGGGGTTTCACAGCAACAGTCCTTAGTGATAAAATAAGGAGTTTGTCTTAAAAACAATCATATGCAAACGACTTTAATATATGAAACAACTAACGATCAAATTATATACACTTCCTTTCTATTGGTATGCCAATTCTTTTAAATAATTGTTATAATAAAAATAGATAAAATTGCATTGTAAACATATGCTTTTTGCCATAACTAACAGGCATTTTTACTGATAAGCGTAATGAAAGCAAAATTATAAAATGTGTACACATTTGGAACAAATAAGATTAATATCAACCAACTTAAGATGTTGACGCAGAAACAATGTCAATGGGATGTCAATCTGTAGGAGAGTATTCACATAAATACTGAACTATTAATTAATTGTTAACTAGTAATTGTTGTTGTTGTTGTTGTTGTTATTGTTACTATTATTAGTAGTATTATTATCATTAATCATTAATACTACTTTTGTAATTGGATCGTATTCACATAAGTACTTAACTATTAATTAATTGTTAACTTGTAATTGTTGTTGTTGTTTTTACTATTATTATAAGTATTATTATCATTAATGTTGTTGTTGTTAATTATTAATACTACTTTTGTAATTGGAGCGTATTCACATAAGTACTTAACTATTAATTATTAAACACCTACTTGTTCAAAACTTAAAATATCGTTTCTTTCTAGACAATATATTGTTTAAATAACCACTATGTTACTGACTCTATACTGGAGAATTTTAACATAACAACCATTTTCTATGATTTATCGTTTATTCTACTGTTTGTTTGAGGTTTGTGTAATTCTCTTATAAATAAGCTCACATGTTATTACAAAATGTTATTGTTTTGTAACCTGTGAAAACGAATAAAGTACTGCGCTGTTCTGTTTCGTAAATGATAAGCCAACTGTTTTATAAAAAGCCGGTGTCCTTTCCAGTCGTGCCCAAACCTGACAAATATGATATAAATTGAAATGTAAATAATGAAATAATCTAATCACACATCATTCCGCACCTAAGATATATTACGTTCGTTTAACAGCATTGCTGTTATTTTTCAAGGCGAACGAACATTCAGGACACACATTGCATATTGCTGCGCAATTTTCTCCGATTTCGTCTGACATCAAGATTTGTGATGTTGCAATTATTTACACGAGTAATAATTCATAATCCCATCAATTGGGTATTTCAAACGCCCGAAAGCGAAATACCACTATATTACATTTACACCATTGTATGCTTTCATTTCGATAGGTATACAAGAATAAACACTGAAAAGATATGAGCCTCGCTGTGGGAAAACTGGGCCGACTACATGTGCGAAAAGTGTTTTTACATAACGCACATGCATTAAGCTCCGTGAAATGTGAGCCTTCGGTTACTGAAGAATCCTGAAAGAGTAAACATTAACTTGTAGACAGATATGCGGAAATCGTACAGAACACAGCTTAATGTCGATACATGTATACGTTGAATTCTATTTTCCCCGTTATTGTTATGTTTGCAATCATATGGTAGTTTATTTTATCAGATGTTGGCTTTAAAATAATAATGATTATTACAACGTCAAAAAACTCAATATCACAGAAAAACGCCTACAGCTATTAAAAGGCATGTCAAAAGACATTTAATACATGCATACTTCTGAAACAATATAAACAAATCTATCCACACGGCTGTTTCAAACATTCATAAAACAACACCATATTTGTATTTCATTATGTAAAACAAGTTGTCAAAAGAATCTAACGGACCAACGTTAAGGCATTTCGTGACACGTGTTTCTTTAACTGTCACGATTATTAAAAAGATAAAATGTCCTTTATCGATGCAACACAAATTGAAACCGATAAGTGTTAATGCATGTAACACGCTTTATCAACGATTATCATCGTTATTATGCGCTCTTCCGATGATGATCAGAGTTTATTTTCAGGTCCTGCCGGCCTCTTCACGAGGTCTTTATGGTCCGACCTGCCCCTGTGACCTTTCAGGAGAAAAGAGTTATTTTTGAGCCAAAGTAGGTCAAATTTACCCCGGCTGCCCGGGTATTCGCCAAAGTTATAATTTAGATCCAAATATACCAGTGCACGGTGGCCAATGAGACCTTAATGTGCACTGGTAAGAAAAAATAAAAAAATTGACAATTACAAGACAGTCCTGTCTGTACGCCTCCAAGGGAGTGCAAGCACCGCTCTGCCTTTATGGCCTCTCTCGCTGTCACCGGCTGTCGTCTTCGTCCCCGAGACAGTTTCCCCAGCGCGTTGAGCGCACTGAGTACCGCCGCCCCGGGGTCCCTCTTCAAAGCCACCCCCTCGAAGTTTCAAGGGTTCCCGCCCCAGCAGGAACCCCGAGTCCGTCCCGTATTTCCTTCCCACTGGTGGTCTCGCTGTCCCGCCGTACCCGTCCCTCTACAGACGGGACCTCTGGACCGGTACGGGCAGGCGAACTCTCGACGATAAACAGCGGATTGGTCAAGTCCGCTGCATCTTGGAGAAGACAGCAATCCCAGCAGTGAGGAAGACGTCCGGCTCGAGGGTGACGGACTCAGCTGGATTTGCTGAGCCATCCGCAGAAGTTCCAGACATCCCAGCCATAGAATAGATCTTGATCTTCTGCGGGCGGCTCCTGGCCTCGGTCGCGACGAGCACGCTCCAGCTGCTGACCGAGGAATGATGCGCTCTTCCAAAAAGAGGTTGGGAAGGTGGTTGTGATGAAATGTTGCCTCGGGGAAAAAGAAGTTGTGACAAGATGGCTGACACTGTATAAGACAAAAGGTGGGTGGAGAAAGCGGATATTTGACACTGCTTCTTTGCCAGACGACATTTTACAGCCCATCAGTGCATTACACCAGACACAACATTACAAAGCGAACGATGGTGCACACAAAACTTATAGTGTATTCAACAGGTCGTATGGTTACTTATCTAATAGGACATTAACTATGAATATAGTTTTCATGACACTAAAACAGCAGCAGTAGTAACAAAAACAGAATCAGCAACAACAGCAGCATGTAAACATAACACGCTACTCATACAATACATAGACGATACATTTGTTTGAAAGGCATTTTTCATGTTTATGAATAATAATATTGTATATTCTCATTGGATAAACTTGGCTTTGTCGGAAGTGGGGTTGTTTAAACTTAAAAGAAATTATAGGAAATGCATAGATATGCGTGGGTTTGAAGGTAAACGGTCCCACTGGGCATCGTAGGCCCGTTTAATGCCAGTGACATAAACGTGTGTACGGAAAAAATGCATGAGTAAGAAGAAGAGTTACTGACCAACATTAAAAGTACATTTATATAAATATATTTTCCGGTGAACTTTCGACCTCGTATACTCATTTCCCGAATACCCCTAATGGTCTGTAAAAAAGTATTATTTACGGAGCTGATGTATATTTCTTTTTTTTTTTAAATAGTTAAGGTAGGGCTGTTGACAGGTTATTACTGAAATCTTATTTTTACCATCAAGACAACCTTATCAGAACGCATTAAAACTGAAATTTGAAAACTCGGACATCTTTGTGATTTCCGACAAATCAAGGTCGAAGTTAATGAAGGTAAATTTGATAATAAACACAGTATTAAATTATCATTATGGTTTCAGTTTTTTTGGATGATCATTTGCAACGTCGAAAAGACAGTATCAAAGGACCATATATCAGATCATTGCCGGAATCAGTCAGACTTATAATGAGTTTTATATTCCATAATTGACCACAGCACGGGTATTCTTATTGCTTTCACGCCGAAGATGATATCTAGCGGAAGACAAAATATCTAGCGGAAGGCAAAACATGACTCCACAAATTGACGACTTTATGAGCCCCCTATATGGCCTTTGTGATCGATGATTGCGGTATTAATAACGTGCTTAGTTTTTGAAGGCCGGGCAATTTTGTCGCCGTTTAACGTCATTGATACTTAACAGACTGAGAAGATACGCGTGCCTGTATATTGTGAAGATCTACCCGATGTCATTTTGACATGCGATATCTGGACACATAAAGCCGTCGTGATATATTAGTGTAAACAATTTCACACTTGTGTTGTCTATGTACAATACATCCTTCCTCCATTATAGCAAATTATTACTGAATAGAAATTAGTAGGTCTTTGAACGAATAGATTTATTTAACGAATTTTGCGCGTCACAGGGTGTAAAAGTTTTTCTGGCAGCCATAACTTATGAATACACTCTCCTGAAATTACTTGTACATTTCTTGGTAATTTTGGCTAAGCAGCAATCATTATTATGAATATGCTCATTTTGAAGACATGCAAAAAAGTTCGGATAACAACAAATCAACATGAAAACAAAACAATCACAATAATCAGTGTACATAATTTAATCCACCATTTTTTCGTATAAGGACATTTATTATGAGAACTTGGTTTCAGATTATGAGCGATCAGAAACTCTGTTTGCAATGAATCAGTTGTGAGTTATTTGTATATTCATATATGGAAAAAATATTACTGAATTGTTTTTACATAAAAGTGCACGATGTGCATCCAAAGCTTTGATATCATGATTGGACCAATCAGATGCTTTGACACTTACTCATACTGTTCATGGACCAATCAAAATGCTTAAGATCCATCGCCACGTAATTGATTGGATTAATAAATGTTCGTGGAACATTAATGAGGTTATTCAAAATTATAAAAAATAGAAATCGGCCAATTTCCGATTTCAATTCAATCAGAATGAAAGTTTACATCAACGTATAATTTGGATCCGATATTAAGTTTTTCACAAAAACACTATTGGATGATATCATTGTTTTAATCAGAATACAAAATTAACCTTTGAAAACCATTGTTTCATATATACAAAATATTAAACAAAATAATATAATAATCTTTACAGTGTAAGCAAATCAGTAGAAATGGTTTGTTAATTCGTCGTTTAATTGAAAAGAGTACGAAACACCGATAACATGGCGTTAGGACCATTACCATCTAAATCATAATTGTTCTCGACATTTAGTGATATCTCGTGCCCGCGAACGTGTCCGGGTTTCAAATTGTCAATTTCAAACGTTGACGTTATCAAGCGGTTATCAGGAAAGGTTCCGGTCCTTAAGATTTTAATTGAATCAAAGACATGATTTGTAACACTGCGCTTTTTACATAAAAGCATCGCTTTTAGTAATAACCCGACACAAAGCAGGACTGCTTCGTAGATTTTATTCTTATTCGTTACTGCAAACTTAAATGAAGAACACGTGTTTTATTTCATTAAGTTATAACACTTAAATTACCCGGTAGACATGTATTGACTAGTATTAGTGTCTTAATCATATGACATAAAGACCGTTCATATGTCATGTTGTGCTCCGTCTTTTAATTATTCTAATTACACATTCAGAGACAAAGCAGGCACTTATATACAGCCTCGTTATTTCATTCGTGGTATACTTTTCATCAAATGAGTCAGATTTTAATTGAAATGAAAAGAAAATATTGTTTTTCTTTAAAGGAATACGATGGTCTGACATTAGAGAGTGACATGAGGTATCCACCAGCAGTTGTTGTCATGAAGGATTTCTCGATTCCATGATGTTTCATGTTTATATTAACTTCAGGACCCTTCATTTCCGATCATGAATATTTCCTTCTGTCCCGCATAATACAAAATCCACACCATGCCTTATTTTCGTATGAAGGATTACTGTTGATCTCTGCAAGCATTTTTCTGCACCGTGTTCCTTAAATCATTTAGCCATTAGCAGACGAGATTTGACACGTGGTATGCACGGGATGTCTGTGCGCGCATGCATCCGTGTAGATGATGGCGTTCCACGTGTACCACCTTCGCCAAAAGATGGACCAATCTACCGCGTGATTGATTGTTCCCATAACTTAATCATTTTGATGCGATCGAGCTGGTGAAATGCACATAGTCGTACATTCGGGGTCATTAATCACGGCCATTGATCATAAACGAAACGGTGGTCGAGCTTGACATACGCTACGGAGATATATAAACATTAAACACCTAAGACATTATCTGCTTAAGATTAAAAAAGAAAACGAATGGTTTTGTGAAATAATATACCGTCTTGTAGTGCTAGCTCTATCAACTTAATGAAAGTGAAAATTTAAGTTCTGTTCTATTCTTTTAGTAGCGTTCTCGTGCTTTGTAACAAGAACGTATTTTACCACCGTAAGAAGCAACTTAGTGTGCGTTTATTTAACTTTAAGACGTACCTAATGTAATTGGGTACGCGAAAAATTAAAAACGAGCATTTTATATCTACAAACATCCTTGTTACCAGAAAACATCTCGATTTGAAATGTTGGCTTTTGCTATAAGGAACATTGATTTTTTATTGGGTAACTTTATTTTACGAAATACTTTACGTAATTTCCGTTGATTTTTGAGTATTAATGATACTTTAATAAACGTTATCAAAGAAAATATAATTAAACAAAACGCGGCCATACAAATACGAGCCACGCTCTTGGAAAACCGGGTTTAATGCATGGGCNGTAAGCTTGTCATTTACCGATGGACATCTTTTTGACATTTTCTCTGCGTCGAAATCTGTAGTTGGTTGATTTTAATCGGATTTGTTCAAACTTGAAGACACTTATTCGAAAATCATACAGAGCGCAGCTTTACATCTATACATGCATACATCTCTGTAAGATTTACAAAAGCATAAGTCTCGACATACAATTATATGGTAGAATTTTTAAACAGATGTTGGCTTTAAAATAATAATGATTACTTAATATCTAAATAAAATTGCAGAAAAATGCCTACAGCTATTTAATGACCTATCAACAGACACTTAATACAAACATAACTATCCAAATGGTTGTTTCAAACATTCATAAAACAAAAATAAAAAAATATTGTTGGTGCATATGTTAAACAAGTTGTCAAAAGAATCTAACGGACCAAAGTGAAGGCATTTCGTGACACGTGTTTCTTTAATTGCCACGATTCTTAAAAAGATAAAATGTCCTTTATCGGTGAAACAAATTGAAATCAATTGGTGTAAATGCATGTAACACGTTTTATCTACGATTATCATCATTATTATGCGCTCTTCCAAAAGGAGGTTGGTATAGTGTTGTGATGAAATATTGCCTTGGGGAACAAGAGGTTGTGATAAAATGGCTGACACTGTAAGACAAAAGGTGAGTGGAGAAATCGGATATTTTACACGGTTTCTTTTCCGGACGATATTTTACAGTCCATCAGGCTCTAATGACGTGCATTTCACCAGACACAACATTACAACGGGAACGATACATATACATATTCAAGCCAGTTGATTCATATAGAATTTAAACAGATGAAAGGTACATTATTATATTTAACACCCTGCTGAAAGCGTGGATAAACTGGGCTTTGTCGGTAGTCGGGTTGTTTAAACTTCAATAAAATCATAGGAAATGCGTAGATATGCGTAGTTTTGAAGGTTAACGGTCCCACTGGGCATCGTAGGCCCGTTAAATGCCAGAGACAATACCGGGAGATACCGGGCGCGCTGTTGTCTCCGGCTTTTAGAATGCACTTCAGTCCTTTAATGCGTCACTTTGTAACGTCAATAATCCACCTTTTCTTCGGCTTATCTGCAGGGACCTATAGGACAATGTGGCCAAGATAATGGTCTCATTTTGCGTACATTGGAAAGAGCTTCAAAAACGATTAGCAGGGTGATTTATGGCTTTCCCTTTGAAACTATCAATCATATTAAGAACCTTTACTCCACTTTTCGTTAATTTTGTTCAATTTTCGGGTGTCCGAAATGTGCATAGTGATAGTCGGGCCGACTGAAAGGGTAATAGTGGAACTTGGACCAGCCCTGTCTGAAGATCTAAAGATAGGAACCACTTCAGCTGTGACATATACCCCACCAGATGGCTGTGCCGCAGTGAGGTCGGACATCTTTATCCACTCGAGACAGAATAGTTTATTAACGTCTCACGTTTGCACATAAAACACAAATAAAGCAATAAAACATTATTATATAAATGTACAAAACCACGCTAAAAGAGTAACGAGAGTCGAAGGTTCTAAAAATTCTAAATGTGTGGTCAACGATTATGTACATCAAACAAACTTGCACATCTATTTAAAAAAATAAAAAGATCCTTAAGGAAATTCAATTTGTACATTATAACAAGTTTTGTAGTTATGAATTACAAGGTATATTACTATTTGATACGCACTTGACTATGCACACACATTAAATTGATCCTTTATAAAATTATGTGATTGCGTCGCTTCATTTAAATGTCATGACAGGCTCTGGAACTGGGTTAAAAGCTGAGACGATGCCAGGCCCTGTGCCCCAAAGCATTGAAAAGGTACCTCCATGGAATGTGAACATAAACATTTGCGTGGAAAAAATACATGAGTAAGAAGTAAAGTTACTGACCAACATTAAAAGTACGTTTATATAAATATGTTTTTCCTGTGAACTTTCGACCTCATTTTCTCATTTCCCAAATACCCCTAATGGTCTGTAAAAAAGAATTATCTACGGAGCTGATGTGTATTTCTTTATTTTCAAAAAAATAAGTTAATGTAGAGCTGTTGACAGGTTGTTACTGAAATGTTATTTTTTATATCAAGGCCACCTTATCATAACGCATTAAAGTTGAAATTTGAAAACACGGACCTCTTTGTGATTGCGGACGAATCAAGATCGAAGTTAATGAAGGTAAATTTGATAATAAACACAGTATTAAATTATCATTATGGTTTCATTTTTTTTTTGGGTGATCAGTTGCAACGCCGAAAAGACAGTATGAAAGGACCATATATCAGATCATTACCGGAATCAGTCAGACTAATAATGAGTTTAATATTACATAATTGACCACAACACGGGTATTCTTATTGCTTTCACGCCGTAGATGATTTTATCTATTTTTATCTAGCGGAAGGCAAAACATGACTCCACAAATTGACGACTTTATGAGCCCCCTATCTGGCCTTTGAGATCGATGATTGCGGTATTAATAACGTGCTTATTTTCTGAAGGCCGTTCAAATTTGTCGCCGTTGAACGTCATTGATACTTGACAAGCAGATAGTGAGAAGATACGCGTGTCGGTATATTGTGACGATCTACCCGATGTCACTTTGACATGCGATATGTATCTATATAAAGCCGTCGAGATATAATTTTCACACTTGCGTTGTCTATGTACAATACATGCTTCCTCCATTATAGCAAATTATAACTGAATAGAAATAAGTAGGTTTTTGAACGAATGGATTTTTAACGAATTTGCGCGTCACAGGGTGTTTAAGTTTCTGACAGCCATAAATTATGAATACACTCTCCTGACATTACTAGTACATTTCTTGGTAATAACGGATATTCAGAAATCAGTATAATGAATATGCACATTTTGTAGACAAACATGTGCACAAAAGTTCTGATAAAAATCACCCTGAAAACAAAACAATCACAATAATCAGTGAACAGAATTTAATCCACCATTTTTTCGTATAAGGACATTCATAATGAGAACATGGGTTCAGATTATGAGCGATCAGACACTCTTTTAGAAATTTATCAGTTGTGCGTTATTTGTATATTCATATATGGTAAAATATTACTGAATTGTATTAACATTTAAGTGTGCGACGTGCATCCAAAGCTTTGATATCATGATTGGGCCAATCAGATGCTTTGACACTTACTCATATTGTTCATGGAGTCATGGACCAATCAAAATCCTTAAGATCCATCGCCACGTAATTGATTGAATCAATCAATGCACGTGAAACATTATTAAGGTTTTTTAGAATTATACCAATAGAAATCGGCCAATTCCCGATTTCAATTCAATCAGAACAGGGAAATGTACAACTAAGTTTGTATAGGTCCCTGATCAGAATGTTTACATCAACGTATCATTTAGAGTCGATATGAAGTTGTTAAAAAACATTATTGGAAGATATCCTTGTTTTAATCACAATACACATACATTTGAAATCAATTGTTCCAAATATACAAAATAATAAAATAATTTTTACAATGTTGGCAAATCAGTAGAAATAGTTTGTGTTAATTCCTCGTTAAATTGAAAATAGTACGAAACTCCGATAACATGGCGTTAGGACCTTTAACCATCTAAAATCATAATTATTCACGACATTAAGTGAAAGCTCGTGCTCGCGAACGTGTCCCGGTTTCAAATTGTAAATTACAAAATTACAAAAGTTGACGTTATCAAGCGGTTATCGGGAAAGGTTCCGGTCCCTTTGATTTTAACTGAATCAAAGACATGACTTGTTACACTGCGCTTTTGACCCAGACGCCGCGCTTTTTAGTAATTTCCCGACATAAAGCAAGACTGTTTCGTTTATTTAAGTCTTATTCTTCTTATTTGTTACTGCAAACTTTGGTAAAGAACACGTGTTTTATTTCACTAAGTTATGACATTTTAAATTAGGCATGTATTGTGTTAATCTCTTAACCATATAACATTTGGTTATGTAATGTTGAGCCATTCTTTTAATTATTCTAAATACACATTCAGAGACAAAGCAGGCACTTATATACAGTCTCGTTAATTTGATTCGTGGTATACTTTTCATCAAATGGGTCAGATTTTAATTGAAATGAAAGGAAAATCGTGTTTTTCGTTAAAGGAATACGATGGTCTGAAATACGAGAGTGACATGAGGTACCCACCAACAGTTGTTGTCATGAAGGATGTCTCGATTCCGTGATGTGTCATGTTTATATAAACTTCATGACCCTTCATTTCCGATCATGTTTATTTCCTCCTGTCCCGCATAAAACAAATGCCTTGTTTTCGTATGATGGATTACTGTTGATCTCTGCTAGCATTTTTCTGCACGCTGTTCCTAAACTCATTTGGCCATTAGCAGACGAGATTTGACACGAGGTATGCACGAGATGTCTCTAGGCGCACGCATCCGTGCACGTGATGGCGTTCCACGTGTACCAACCTCGCAAAAAGATGGGCTAATTCGCCTCGTGATTGGTTTTGTGAAGTTAATATACCGCCTTGTAGTGCTAGCTCAATCAACTTAATGAAAGTGAAAATAAAAGTTCTGTTCTGTTCTGTTAGTCATNGAGCATTAATTGAAAACGGTTTAATCGTCAGTTTCGAAGAATGGTAATCTTTGCAAATGCCTGACACTGGACTCTTCTAACTTAAATCGTAAATCGCATTCGGCACCTTGGTTTGAACAAATAATTGTGTTTTCTGTCGTAAAAGAAAGATAGGCTGATCGCAGGAGGTCAAGTCCATTAAATTTAAATGAACCTGTGAAATGCATTGAAGAGGTATTTAATACGGGTGTTATCTTGGTAGAGCGAAGTTGTGAAATCTAGTAGATCAGTATCAACCGCAGATTTATTGCCATATATTAATCAAGTCATTACAGTTTGGAAAACAGGTGACCTATCAATACTATAAAATATAGCCTTTCTCTGTAAAAAGGGGGTTTAATGCATGCGCGTAAAGTTTCGACAATTTTCGCTTTTATTGCATTTTTCGTTTAAAGGAAGAAGAAAATCAAGTCTAGTGGAAAGTGTCGTCCCTGATTAGCCTGTGCGAACGGCGCAGACTAATGTGGGACGACACTTCACGCACATGCATTAAACACCATTTTCACAGAGCGAGATAGGCACTTCAAATGACAAGAAAATGCTCTTGTCCACCTTAGCCCATGAGTTTAAGCGATTGTTACCGCTGGTTTGTTTGTTTGATTGTCCGTACGTCTACGTCTTCCAGCAACATGGTGCACAAGTATATACACGTTAGAAAGGTATAACTATGCAAGGAAATGTCAACTGTCACGTACATGACCAATTTCGTCAAATATATATGTTATTTATATTAATATGTTTGCATTTGTTATGCTTATGTTTGTTTTGAAACTACAATGTACATGAACTCTATTTAAATTAGATAAATTACGAGTTCATTCGATTAGTAATGAAATGAATAAGTAAACAACACGTTAGTCAAAAGGGTTGAACAAATACTTTAACAACATTTTGTTGTTAACATTAGACTATTGTTGACCAATCTAATTTCTGAAATTGTCTTTAAATAAAAGTGTCTGATAATAACCAATTTAAGAACAAAAGAAAAACGAACATTTTATTCTAGAATATCAGACATTGTAATATAAATACAAATACATTAATGGCTATATAAACTTCGATTTAGGTTATGCCATTCAACCTCTTTTCATGCATGCCCAGAAATGTTTCGTGAAAGTCTTGTATGTAAAAAAAGACAACAATCATCATTATACTGGTCTATCAGGCTTAAAATAAAACATGTCATGGAACTTATTGAAATCTGTTATGTTTGGAAAAGTTAATAGCGCAAAAGCCTTAGTCGCTTACACAAAAGTTGACTAAAACCACAATAAAGTAAACCTGATTTATACCAAAAACTGTTCATTGTGGTCGAAAGGACTTTAGACCTAAATCGTTTTGGCGTCGTTGTCATCGATGTGTCACTGTCGACACTAAACACTCGACTCGCTCGGCCACCCGACTGTCGATCGTAAAAGCCCATTTTACCCCCGCGTAAACCCGCGCCCTGAGCCCATATATTCGCGTAGGCGTTAACCGGATAATAAACATGTTGATGACAGCTCTGCATGTGACAGTTGTGGTGTCATAATTACACTGGACAGTGTATTGAAAATAAATTGTCAAGTTTCTCATTTCTGCAAGTTCATATTCATTCGATTGGTTTTCGGACACGGGGTAGAAATGCACGTCGCGCCCTTACAAGAACAAGCCGACCTTGTAAAACAAAGACTCGGGCATAGAGGTTTAAAAATGTGAGTTACATTATAATGTTCTGAATAAATTTTATCAGAAACACTAATTCATGATACAATATGGAGTTTGTCTTAAAGACCATGATATGCATAAGACTTGGAATTATTAAAGAACTTATACTATACACACTTGCTATTTATTTGGTTCTGTAAAATACATGTTTAAAAAATTAGAATAAAACGAAACAAATGTGTTTCGTTCATTAGGTTGCTGGTATGTTAAAGCACGCTTTTAAGTTCAGGAATTATCGATGTGATCAGGAAACTTGGGGCAGCAATTTATCAAATGTCACTTTACTGTTTTGATACTGCAGCGTCCGGTGCAAACACGCGCCAAATGGTACCACTCGAAAGTAGTCTCGGAGATGTGCAATTTTTTGCTCCCCTTATAATGTCAGGAAAGTCGTGAGGTCAAAGCAGAGATATATCCCGTCTCACTATCACCAGATACGAGCAGGTGCGCGGTATGGCCGTTAATTGATACCACCGGAACAAATCGGGCAATAAAGAGCATATATGGATTCCCAAGTTGTTTGACCATTTTTGTTAAACGGTTTAATTGTCATTTTCGAAAAGAGCTTATCTTTGCAAATGCCTGACCTGGGGTTCTTCTAAATTACATCTTAATCGCATTCGGCACCTTGGTTTGGCCACATAATTGTGTTCTCTGTCATACAAGAAAGATAGGCTGATCGCAGGAGGTCAAGTCCATTTTTTCACAAATTTGACTCGTCGTAAAATTTAAATGAACCCGTGAAATGCATTAAAGAGGTATTTAATACAGGTGTTATCTTTGTAGAGCGAAGTTGTGAAATCTAGTAGATCAGTATCAACCGCAGATTCATTGCCATATATTAATCAAGTCATTACAGTTTGGGAAAGCAGGTGACCTACACATTACTCTGAAATATAAATGGACTACATGCACATTTCTGTTTGAATAGATGCTATAATACCGCCGTGTTCTTCCAGACAAAGGAATAGGTACTTCAAATGACAATAATATGCTTTCGTTCACCTTAACCAATGAGATTGCGTGATTGTTACCGCTGGTTTGTTTGTTTGATTGTCCGTACGTATTTCAGCAACTTGATGCACAAGTATGTAAACGTTAGAAAGGTATAAATATGCAAGGGAATTTCAATTGTTACGTAGGTGACCAATTTCTTCAAATATATATGTAATTTATATTAATATGTTTGCAATAGTTAACGCTAATGTTTGGCTTGAAACTACCTGAGCATCTTTTTAAATGAGATAAATTACGAGGAGATAAGATTAGTAATGAATTAAATAATTAAACAACAGGTAAGGCAAAATGGTTAGACAAATACTTAAACACCATTTTGTTGTTGTCATTAAACTATTGTTGACCAATCTCATTTCTTAAATTGTCTTTAATTAAAAAAAGTCTTAAGTTTAAGATAATAAACCGATCTTAGAAAAAAACAAACGAAAATGGGGTTCTAGAATATCAGAAATTGAATATAATAAAAAGTACAGTAATGGCTATAGAAACTTCAATTTGGGATTATTTTTTCCGACCTCTTAACATGCCTGCATGCCCAGAAATGATTCGCGAAAGTCTTGTATGTAAAAAAGACAACCATCACCATTATACTGGCCTATCAAGCTTAAAATCAAACATGTCATGGAACTTATTGAAATCTGTTATGTTTTGAAAAAAAGTTAATAGCTTTCAAGCCCTTGTCGCTAACATCGAAGTAGACAAAAACCACGATAAAGTAAACCTTAGTAAGTCTGATTTAAACCCAAAACTGTTCATTGTGGTCGAAAGGACTTAATGCCTAAATCGGTTTGGCGTCGTTGTCGTCGATGTGCCATTGTCGACACTAAACACTCGACTCGCTCGGCCACCCGACTGTAGATCGTAAAAGCCCATTTAACCCCCCGCGTAAACCCGCCTCCTAAGCCCATATATCCGCGTAGGTGTTAACCGGATAATAAACATGTTGATGTCAGCTCTGCATGTGACAGTTGTGGTGTCATAATAACACTGGACTGTGTATTGAAAATTAATTGCTAAGTTTCCTTTTTCTGCAAGTTCATAGTCGCTGAATTGGTTTTCTAGCACGGGGTAGAAATGCACGTCGCGCGCAAGAATTATATCAAGTCAATTACAAGAACAACCCAATCGTATTAAACAAAGACTCGGACATAGAAATTTTGAACATATGACACAAATTATAATGTTTTTGGAGTTAATTATGGGGTTTAACAGCAACAGTCCTTAGTAATTAAATAAGGAGTTTGTCTTTGAAACAATCAGATGCATACGACTTGAAAACATGAAATAACTTACGGTCAGAATTTACATATGCTTTAGTTTTGTTTTATAAATTCTTGGACTAATTTTGTTATCATAAATGGATACTACTGTATTTCAAACTTTTGCCACTGTGAAATAGCTCGTAGGCATTTTTTCATTGATCAGTATGTAACTAAAGTCCACTGTTTTATTTTAAAAAGCTGGCTTCGTTTCAAGTCGTGCCCAAACCTGACTATTATGATATAAATTGAAATGTAAATAATGAAATAATCTAAACAAATATCATTCCGCATCTCTGTTATGTTTTAAGTTCTTAAAACAAAAACATCATTGTTCCTTATTTTCAAGTCGAAAGAACATTCAGGACAAACATTGCATATTGCTGCACAATTTTCTCCGATTTTGTCTGATTTCAAGATTTGTGATGTTGCAATTATTTACACGAGTAATAATTCATAATCCCATCAATTGTAAATTTTAAACGCCCGAAAGCGAAAAACCCCACCATGAGAAATCTGAAAACAATTATTGATGGCTCAACCGTGAAAGCAAAAAAAAATGATGACGTAATTATGTCAACAAAAACAACATTGCTAATGCTACGTTATCTCATTCACAACAATGATTTGGTGTGTATCTGATAAAGCATACGGAAGGACAACCGCATATTGTTGTCGTCTGCTTTGCGGTGATAGATAGCAGTCCCAATTGTTGGAAGAAGACCTTGACATATGCGTCCTGTTTTCTTTAAATGTTGTAAAATAATATAGTTTTCTTTCAATAATGACAACGAACGCTTTGTGGTTTCATATCTGCTGTATCGGTATGGGTTTTTAAAGTGACATATGTTGGAAAAAGATGCACAGAAAAGGAGGTTGCTTGTGTTATGGTAGTAAAATATAATGCGTAAACCGGTATATTAAACACCGTAACTAATGGTGAATAACACCATATTTAATTGCACCATTGTAACCTTTTCATCACTTTAGGCATTCAAGAATCAAGACTGAAAATGTTTCTGAAACGCGAGACTTCGATCACTGAAGAAACCTGCAACAGTAAACATTAACTTGAAGGCACAGCTTACTTTCTATACATTTATACATCTGGATAAGAATTACAAAAAGCCAAACTATCGACAGGTTTTTTTTAAATACTTTTTTCCCGTTATTATTATGTTTACAATCATATGGTAGTGTTTTTATCAGATGCTGGCTTGACATTATAAGGAAAATTTGAACGTCTAAAATCAATAGCAGAGAAACAACGCCTACAGCAATTTAAAGGCCTGTCAATAGACAGTTAATACATGCATACTTCTGAAACAATATAAACAAAACTATCCACACGGCTGTTTCAAACATTCATAAAACAACAACATATTTTTGGTGAATTATGTTTACAAAGGAATCTAACGGACCAACTTGAAGGAATTTCGTGACACGTGTTTCTTAAACTGTCACGATTATTACAGAGATAACATATCCTTTATCGATGCAACAAATTGTTCAAATTGAATTCAATTAGTGTTAATGCATGTAACACGCTTTATCAACGATTATCATCGTTATTATGCGTTCTTCCAAAAGGAGGTTGGAAAGGTATTGTGACGAAATGTTGCCTCGGGCAACAAGAGTTTGTGACAAGATGGCTGACACTGTATAAGACAAAAGGTGGGTGGAGAAAGGAGATATTTGACACGGCTTCTTTTCAAGACGACATTTTCCAACCCATCAGGCTCTAATGACATGCATTACACCAGACACAACATTACACAGAGAATTATAATGCATATACAGCTAAGGAAATATTCAACTGGTCGTATGTTTATTATTCTAAAAGGACATTTACTATGAACATAATTTTGATCACCCAAAAACAGAAGCAGCAGTAACACATACAACATGAACAGCAGGTAAACGCCACACGTCCCGCATACAATACATGAACGATACATTTGGTTTTAGCGCATTTTTCTTGTTTATGAATAAAACATTGAATATTCAAATACGAGTTGTTTTTAAACACTCTAAGGAACGTCTAACGCATCCGTGTAAAAGTCAACGTCTGTCGCTTTGCACAGTGTTTCACACGTAGAATAACCATATTAATTATTAAATTGTATCCATAAAATCATTACGGAGCATGCAGCATTCACTCTTTGTATGTGACAGCATAGATTGTGTTGGGGTGATGAGATATTGATGCGCTTACAGATCCTGGCATGCATGGGGCGTGTATTTCGGCTTCTAAAGCGCATGGAAATTGAGTCTATACATTCATTAGCATCGGCATCCATGGCTCAACGGGGTCCTGATATTGCCTTGCAACTCTCCGCTAAATCTGTAAAAAGACAAATTAATTCATTTTTCAAGTGACCCGAACAAAATATTGCGATGAAAGCTAAATTAGAAATTCATGCAGTGATAGTATTGTTTTGCAATCTATGGGGGCGCGACGTTTGAAATGATGCACCTTTCAATATGCTTCGATCAGGGTTTGGAATTACGCGGCTGACCGCGCCTGGTAAATGAGATCTCGCGATAAGACGACAGCACGAGATCTCGCGTGATTGGCAGCCCCTTGATGGCCCGTATAGAGACTAAGAAGGGGTTAATTACAACCAACAGACGAGAGCGATTCTGTCGCCGTGTCTTCCATATTTCGATACCAACTTCTGAAAAATGCAAAGCCAACAAATCCCTCGATTACCGGACGCGCTACTCCGATGACCATCTGACCAGAAAATGGCCAACAATATTACGGCATTTCGATCATGGACATCGGCGCGGGAAATCGAAAAGAGCCATCATCTTGCGAGCAAAGACGTTAATTTAGTAATTACGCAATAGCAAGATATAAAAAGCACTTTTCTAGCTCGTAGTGCTCACAAAAGACCAATTTCAGCTGCATTGTAACCTGAACCCGTGACCCTCAGCTTCCTGAGCTTTATGTGCGTGTCAACAATGTTACACAACGAAATCTAGTTTAGCTTAAGCGTGTGATAATTACATCTTACCTCAAATAAGGAAATTAAGTTTGTCTTATTGTCCAACTTTCGATTTATCTTGAGTGTTTTATTTCAACACATTAACAGTTTCAAACGTTCACCGAAATGGTATCTCATCAGGAATGTTCCCACGTTAGGATGTTGAATTACAGCCCATACTTTGTACAATGTTTAGAAGACCTGAGACAAAATACTTTTTTTTTTATTGAAACGTGTGTTTCTTTGAAGTCACGTATAAACTATCTGAAGACGCTGTCTTTTCGGATTACTTCGTACCGAAAAACAGGTGTTTCATTTACAACGTAGACACGGTTGTTTTCGAGCAATACGAGTATAAGGTCTAGTATATGTTTATTCTTTGATCACGTTTATTGAAAACTCGGCACGTTAAAACAAATAGTGCACATACATGTATACGCAAGTTGACCCTACATGTTCACTTGGATTTACTTGACGTTTCCACGCTTAATTCTAACCTACAGAATACACAAATGAACGGAATTGTTCTATAATATTCTTTTGATTTTTAATCAGTCAATGTTTTACTAAATAAGACATTTTCAGTTAGTTCAAAATTTGGCATGTTATGATGTATGCATCAATCGGACCGAGTGTATTAATATCATGTGGATATTCGATTGTGTTTCCTTTTTTTTAATAATTCTAAGCAAATAAATTATTGAGCAGTTGCGCACTGACCATAGACCAACATTCGACTCATAGAATAGCCACTTTTACGAGAATATGATGATGCTATGGTCGCCTAAGTATAAACTAAATACCACGTTGGATGCTTACACATGTGGAAAGGTGCGTTTTGATAAACATGATTGCGAAACATGGCAAAATGAATATCTTAACATACATTTTAAAGAAGTCAAACACCTCGCAGTCGTAAACAAAACTAGAGAGAAAAGGGGAGTTTTTAATTCGATTTGTAAACGAACGTGGAGTATGTAGAATTGCAAAAAAATGTTGAATCCGAATACGTTATTAATTAAACAGTTGATTTATTATTGAAATACACGCGATATATGGGGTAATTTCCTTTTTTTGCGCCGAATAAAGAAAACTTATAGTACAAACTAGTATTAACAAACAAAAGAAAGAAACACGAATGTTAATTCTTGGTAGCTTTAAACACGGAACTCGTGTTTTCCTGCACAGTCATTAACTCCTCTACAAGGCCGTTAATCTCTTTTATGAGATGCATAGATAAACAAGCCAATGCTATTTCCGAGGTGGCGCTTTGGAGCGGAAGTGTTTAAAATACATCGAGAAATTTACATGGTGAATAGGTTTTATATGTGTTTTGTTTTCAACATAGTTCGCATTATTTAAAAAATCTGACATTATAGTGCGATTCGGCGAAGATAAATTCATCAGCAAATGACCAGAAACATACAATCACAATCCATTTTGAAACGTGAGGACATGGTGGAGCTTTTTAAAAAGGAAAAGGAAGTTTTTGCGTGTGTGACAAGCACATTTCTACCTAATAAAATCGCTCACGACATCAAACGATTACTTTCAACATAAACAAGTTGATGCATTAACAAAAACAATGGCTTCGTGACGATCTAATAGACACTTTTGCATTGTTCCAAAAGAGACGGAGCCGATGCCAAGGAGGTGGCGCCAAGAACTGGGGGTGGCGCCAATGCAAAAACTACCGATCCTTAGCGCCACCTCGAAAGTATCAATTGCTCTTATACCAAAGGATCTCATAAGAGAGGTGGCGCCGGTGATTCTCGGCCGTGCTATAGCCATAGTGTCTTGTTCAGTAAGATAATCGGCAAAGATCTATAAACATCTGCTAAACTGGACCTTCCGATGAAATACATTGAACTGGAAAAGTAATAAGTGCAATTTCAATGCAGCGTGTAAACAAGTATATAGTGCCTTATACATTGTGATAATATTTTCTCTGTCAATACTGTCGAATCTCCCCCTGTCATGTTTTCTTTAGTCGTCTCTGTTGTTGTATGTTTTAATCCCCGCTTTGCACAAAGATAATGGTAATCTCACGTAATCTGGCCAGTATGTCTTTTTCATTATAATATTTCCGATATTCAAATAGGTAATGTCTTCCGATGGATTAATTTGACCGAGGAAATGAGAAAGTTGCTTCGTCATATAAATGAACAATAAATTCAATCAAAATATACTTATTACGGATGATTTTTCATATAATTTAGAACAGCAATTGAATATAAACACGCATTAATAATATATTTTCAGGTGAATAAATTAATTATGTTTTAGTCATTGGAGTCATTCGGCCTTCGCGTTAACGACACTTCATAATCACCTTTCGCCGAGTCGCAACCGCTTAAGACACATTGAATTTTCTCCGACTGGACTCCCTACCAGAATCTCAGTCCAACCATTATCCCTTACCATCTAGACTTCTTCCTCTAAAACCCTCTACGCCTCTATCAGCCGTCAAGACTCTCCGAATCCCTGGGAATTTGAGCATCTACCATTTCAGACTTCACTTACGAAAACCTGTACTTCCATTAAAGTTGAGCAGACCGACAGGTAGTTTGTGATTTCACATTTTATTAGTTTACATTAATTAAATTAATACAATGCTGAATATAAACACGCATTAATATTATATTCGTGTTTCGTGTCATGACCATGTGAACTGGTTTAGTGTTGTGGGATTTTATCATCTATTTTTTTGTCAAATGCGTATTTTTTTATTAGTATTTCATCCACTTCAAATTAATTCTTAATAGCGAGTGTTGTATTTATTCCACTTTGAGATCTTCTAGTTGAATATGTAATACTTAAGATATGTGTATAAATCCGTACCTTCTAGTTCCTACCAAAAGAATATTAAAACCCCATTTTTTACGCACTAATTGATCTGAAACCCCTGTATCCCAAACTTCTCCCAACACCCAATCTAAAATTTTCGTTCCAGATTTCATACGCATATACAAGCAGGAAGAGTATGTCTGTCCGTTTGATAATAAGCATTCCTATTACAGAACCTGGTGCAACCTGATGCAAAGAATACACTTTAAGTGAATGTTGATGCCAATACAAAGTTGTATACGTAAAATGCCTGATTTATGCACTACTTTATGCACTACTTTGTTTGTTCATGATTCATAACCTCGAAAGTTGGTCCATATATTCATGATCAATATGGAAGCCCCCCTGCCCGTTAAAACCGGTGTGTTTATTCTGACGTAAATAGTTGACTTGCAATGGGTATATTCACACGTTTATGATATGCTGCTTTTTAATTAAGGTTATGACATGATTTCTGTAATAATTTAGTGGTTATTTATTTGAAAAAAATGTTGGCATTGGTGAAATCGAAGTCGACTATTGAATAATTTAAATATCAATAGCGAAATTGTATTGCGCATGCGCATACTTCAAGCCATTCATCAGCTTATTGAGTGTGTTCTAAAGACAACGTCAAGATAACGCATAATTATAAATATTGACAGTCATGGGAACCTCGAACGTTGACAGCCAAATCATCCCTAATCTGCTAAGGTGATTGTGACAACCCGAATAACCAGTCAAATGTACGCTTGATATACCCTAATCCCCGTCCCATACCGACCCCTGACCCGCGGGTCTGGTTTTGATGGGTCATTGACAACGCGGTTAAAAGACATTGTCAACGGATGATTAATGAATTTCAATCATGTCGGTTCCGGTCGTCAAATTGATGATTCCTTGAAGACTTTGCGCCTTGACCGTTAAATGACCAATTGTATGCGAACTGACCAGCGCCCGGTCTTAATTGAAACCTGATAAATTGGATTGAAATGAGCTCCCTTTGAACTGCACGCAGTGGATGTCGATACCATTTGATGTCACTTTGCAATGATGCATTACTAGTGTGAGAATCAGCTTTGTACTAATTGATCAATTCATGGCGTTACAAATTTAGTATAAACTGAGAATAATTATAAATACTGCGATGAGAATAGATCAGGACGGGCAAGAAATCTTATGTAATTTGCTCATAATAATTGTTGAAAATATGTGTGTGTTCACCAATGAGTATGGCACGTCATCCTAATTTCGTGGGTCTTGTTAAAGATTTTGGCACATGAGCATTTAATTTTGTTGTCATTTCTTCAGATGTTTCATAAAACATACTTTACAATGCGCTTTTAACATAACATGTAATTAAAAGATCGAGTTTTCTTCGTATACCGTTTTCTTGTTTAGTTATTTCACATGACCATACACGGGACGCTCGTACTACACAACGTTTTGTCATAGAAAGCGTGTACCATACATCACATTTACTACAAAAACAATCCCCAGGCAATATACATTACATGTTTGTACAATACAGAGTACTCGTATACAATACAGAGCGCACGTACAACAACGCTCAGTCCACCTAACACTACATTCGTGCACGGAACCTGTTCAACGCTCGACACTTTATTTAAAAAATTGTCTGACTTTAGAGTACACTCCTCATGAAATACATACGCCATATGCGACAAGCGTAGCTCCAGACCTGTCTGCGCATCCTCGCAGTCTGGTCAGGGGCTAACCTGTCCGCGTATGATACCACGAAACCTTGCGTTACTGTCTAGAGAACAGGCAAGCTCCTGATCAGACTTTGCGGATGCGTTTTGATAGATATGATTACGATTATGTTAATGTGAAAGCAAACAATATACATGATATCATCTTGCGGTTAGCGCTTCAGTAATTCAAATGTAGTATTCGACTCTTTGATAACAGGAAAAGCTCGTACAATGTACCTCACTCGTATAAACTGTACAACTCTCGTTTAACCCACACCGCTCGTATAGTGCAAGATGATAGTACAGTGTTCCTCAATCGCATAAAGTGTACACCGCTGCAATAATGCACAGAGGTTGCACATCGATCGTACTGTGCATAGCGCTCGAAATGCGATCCTGCAAAAGAGTACGACAAGAGGAATCGTGCTCCAACTGTCGTTATTGTAACGATTACTAAACAGCTATAATGCAGCAATCTAGTTTAACCATATGCTATAAACATTAAACGGGGCAAGACAGATACACATGCACGATACTATCTCGTACCTTTGTATCCAGCATGTCAACAAGCGTATGGGCATAACGGCCGTTTTGAAACTCGAATTGTTTGGTTAACACATGTTTTAAACAAATAATTGTTAAAGCTGTGAAGAGAATACAAAACGGTCTTTCACTTTATCCTTTTGTGTCAAAACTTAAAATACAATCGCTTGTTGACAAACACGAGAAAGGCGATTGAAAGTGATTATTGTGGCCAAGATTAGCGGGAGATTTAACGATAAGAAGGGAGATAATCATTACGATTATAAAAGGCTACACTCCACCAAGTGAGTCACACCCGGCGCACCGAGCGGTATGTGTCACAAATGGTCGAAAGGGGTGAATTGTACTCAAAAAGATAAAACAAGGGCTACTGAAAAGACTCGATCTAATTAGCGTCATGCGATCGCTTTAACGCCACGGGATTGTAAGATTATTGGGTTTTGGCAGTTTTTGAAGAGGTTCTATCGAAACAACCAAGAAATGCGAGGATTAAAGAGTATTCAATGTATTTGTTTAGTGTCACATCGGAAATGCTCATACACATAAATTACAAAAACGAGGGAGACAATATACAATTTTTATTTACGCGTATCAGGCTTTATTGTAATATAGCAGGACATCGTCCGGATTTGGACCAAAACGTTATATATATTTCCTACTCCACTGTTCGGTTGATGAAAACTCTAAAATACGAAAGGTCTAAACAATTGCTCCTTAATAGCGGGTTATTATTTTTAGGTAATACGTGCATTTCTTTATTTGTACGCTGTGAATTTTATTTAAAATTAAATACCTGGTGATGATGTGGTTGAAAGATTTTGCTGACATTTTTGAGATTTTTTTTTTACATTTTGTTTTCTCTGCAGTGTTTTTATTGTGACGATTTTCTGCTTTGTTAATGACTTTTATTTTAATATTGGAATTTTGAGATGAATATTATAGTATATTATAATTTTAAATCCCCACGTTGTAAGCACATTTCAACTCATCGATGGATATTAAATGGAAGCCAATTTTTGAACTTGAAAATGGGCCTATTCACGATCGTGTTATTTAAAGGTGCTACTTAAACTCAACGTGAACACATCTCTAATCTATATCACATCGCGTTTCGATCAGTTGTCGACAAACAAAAGATTAAAGGGCGAAACAAATGAGCCGGAGAAGAAGCAGGATAACACTTGAGTTACCCCTTGAGAGGACGCGGACAATGTGGGTGGGGAGTGTGATGAGCAGGATGCGCGCGCAGATGATTGATGGCCCGATTGAGACCCGGATCGAATTTCCCGCCAATTGTGCGTTGACGACAGAACGTTGCGTGCACGCTCACCGCAGTCTGGTAATGATCTATGCACCATTTATTTGTGAGCATTCACAATATGTGTGAGTGCTTGTCAGATCAATCTGATGTGAAGAGATGATTTAACACAGTGTTCTGAAGTGATGACTTTTACTGATACATGTGCCTGTTTACGTTTTTCTTTTGACATCATTAGCGACATCTACTGCACACTGTGGTTTTGAAACCTAGCCGATGAATTGTTTAAATTAAGATAGCTGACATTTGTTGAAAGGGAACATTTTTCCAATGAACTGTTTTTTAGCTTGTTAGCCCGGATTGTTTAATAGCCATGCACCAGAAGGACAAAAATATATTCCGACCGATAAAAAGCAATTTGAGGGATATTGTTTTGTGAAGGTGTTATACGATGCTATTTTGCCTGGTCAGATTTGGGATTTCTTTTTTGCGTTGTTTATGATTTGTTTAAAGTAACATTAATACTCAAAAATCAACGGAAATTTCGTAAAGTATTTCGTAAAATAAAGTAACCCAATTTCCCGCGACTATATCTATACATACGACACACGAACACTAACATGGCACCATTTTAGTGTTCGTTTGTCGTATGAATAGATATCAGTGCGGGAAATAAAAAATTAAAAGCAAGCATTTTGTATCTACAAACAGCCATGTTACCAGAAAACATCTCTTTTTGAAATTTTGGCTTTTGCTATACGGAACATTGATTTTTTATTGGGTAACTTAATTTTACGAAATACTTTCCGAAATTTCCGATGATTTTTGAGTATTTATGTTACTTTAACAATGAAAACATCTTTTCGTTGTCGCAGCATAGATAAGCGATTATTAAAATTATATTTAACAGTTGTTTACAGCCAAATTCACATACCTCAAATACAATCCAAGTAATAATAATAGTCATGTGTGAAACAAAAGAGGTAAATAAATATTTTCATACACGAACTTATATAAATTATTTATTATGGTCTAAACACAACTGTAACTTCAGTGACCATATAGCGGGAGACAAATCTGTCACTGCTGGTGACCTAACCTGGCAGAGTTGTCGCCGCTAGTTAATGGGTAAGCGCATTGACATGTACACTTAATTAAATAATAAAATGTGCCGCGTCTTTCAAAAATGAGTCTTGTCAGGAGCAACCCTGTCCCCTTTTGAGACCACAACACCTTGCGTGATTTTATAGCGGACAGCAAAGCGCCTGACCAGACTGCGCGATTGCAAAGGCTGGTCTGGAGCTACCCTGCTCGCATTTGGCATAACATCCATTTTCGGATGACGCTACTCAAAACAGCAAATTCGCAGTCTGTCAATTTTCCTTTAATTGACTTAAAGTCAAACCCGGGTACAGCAGTTTGACACTTCGAAATAATTAAACGAATATTTTTGACATTTTATTTTTCAAAACATGACATACGTTGAAGATGTTTGAAAATAAAAAATGATCGAAAAGGAAAAACACGTGTGGTTCAGTGAAACACAGGTAACACTCCACACATGCCGTATCGCATCGCATGCAGGAACAATACAAATTTATTTCAACATCGATTATTAGCATTTACCATTGTAATATAGATAAAAACGCGTGTACAATAACAATAGTGTTTAATTACAATCCAGTTTTTAACTATTTTATTGAATATATTTACACGAATTGAGAAACAATATTTATGAAATATATACCGTCATACGTGAAAACACTTGGAAAACAACAACAACAGGCAATCGAACCATGACTGCTATAAACAAAACGCAACATTCTCATTTTACTGCTTAGAAGCATACAATACAAAATGTTTGCGCTGAATGTTATTATCATCAGCATATAACATCGGCTCTTTGTCTTTATTATGTACCTGGGCTTAGACGTCAAACATATATACACACACGTTCCAAACGTGTACACTTGTCGTTATAAAGTGTACTATCATTATTTCTTCAATAAAGTAGGAAACTTGTACTTGAACGCTAGAGTTGTACTATCAAAAATTTACATTTGGATTATTTTTCATCTTACCATGTATTTTCCGTTGCTTCATAATATTCACATTTTGCGCTGTAATTGCATCTTTTTGGTGTTGCTGCGTAGTCCCTTTCTGAGATTTGCTCGCCTTTTCAGTTTCTGGAGGTGGGGGAAGTGGTCTTCCCTTTCCAGTTTCTGGAGATTGTGGTAGTGGTCTCCCCTTTGTAGTTTCTTGAGATTTTGGAAGTGATCTCCCTTGCAATATTGGTGACGTCATTTCCGCCCGACTCTGAGACTCAACGGTGCGTCCATGTTCAGTTTTGTGTGCACTAACATAAAGAAGTTCGTCCTTAGTGTACGGCGGAGCTGTAGGTCGTAGCTGATTTCTTTCTTTCAACACCCACGGACAAATAATGGTATCCCCTTGAACTAGGGCCGGCCATTCTACAGTACACAGTTTATGCAACTTATCGAGACCTTCGAAGTTGTTAAGAAGTTTTGGACATTCTTTGTGCGGATCGGTGACCAGCAGAATAGGAGGCTTCTCTTCAAAGGCGGCCGCCCAAGAAAACTCGATGCATTTTAGGAAGTAGTCATCTATTGCCTTATTGAATGCATCGGAAGCGTTAGGAACTGTACATAGATTTTTGTCTTTCTTAAGTATAGCATCCCTGATGTTCTGTAAGAAAGATATTATTCGTATTGTCACAAAACTGTAGCGCAGACTTTTGCATAAGATACTATCAGCAAATGTTATCAAGTTATCATAAAACACTGTCGGAAAACAAATTTGACGTTTTTGTTTAAATGATATCATTATTTCAATAACAAATTTGCGTTTACTCGTGGAAACAACAGTCTGAGTGCTAACGTAAAAAGTCTTACTTATCGTGATTGAAGAAGGTTATAGTTTTAAAACCTTTCAAGTCACACTTAATAATATAACGATTTAACATTTTACAAGAACAACATTCCTTAAAAAGCTCTTTGTGCCTGAATATATATTTTTTAAGGTGTTCGTAGGATTACAAGTTGGACTCAACAACAATTTTCCAGACATATAATATTATATGATATGAATAGCGACAACGGCAATTGGAACGAAAGACCAAGGGGCTAGCTTACCTTTTTGATTGAATCAATACAAAACGGCATTGCTTTGAATTGGCACTGGGCACTAAACTCAGTTAACTCCTCCTGGAAATTGAGGAGGAATGAAAAAATAACTTAAGTTAAATCACCATTAACACTGAAAATCAACGAATATTTCGTAAACTATTTCATAAAATAGAGTAAACCCATATTTAAGTAGTGTTCCTTATAGCAAAATCCAAAATTTCAACGCTAGATTTGGTCTGGTAACATAGATTAAACAAGATACAAAATGCTCTTTTTTATTTAGTGTGGTACAATATATTTAGCACGTGTTAATGTACCAATTTAGTGTTCGTGTGTCGCATGAATAGACATCGTTGCGGGAAATTAAACTAGAAAATATTCTGTACCACAAAAAAAGAGCATTTTGTATCTTCTTAAATCTTTGTTACCAGACCACATCTAGCAATGAAATTTTGGTTATTGCTATACGGAACACTGATTTGTTTTGGGTTTACTTTATGTTATTAACTATTTTACGAAATATTCGTTGAGTTTGAGTGTTAATGGGGCTTTAAAGAAGTCATAATAGTTAATAAAAAAGCAAAAATACATGTTGTTTAACTGTACTGAAAAATTGCGTATTTGGTTATTATAGTTTTAATACATTCTTTACTATGTGTACCTCTTTTGTTCCGAAGGCTTCCCAAGCCCGCTGTCTTTCCCGAGTCTTTTCAAAGGCGGCACCAGGTTGGATCACCTGGTAGGCGATTTGCGCACGCGAATCCAGCATATTGTCTCCAGTCGTTTCGTATGCTTTCTAAGAAGGCAAAGACACACGAACTGTTGAGTCGCCATTATTAACGCTAGTACAATTAAAGCCCCATAAACACCCAAAATCAACGAATAGTTCGTAAAATATTGCGTAAAATAAAGTTTACCCATAACAAAATTAGTGTTCCTATAGCAAAAGCTCATTTTTGTGTGGGGCATTATATTCAACACATGTTTATGTACCATTTTAGTGTTTCGTGTGTGGTATGAATAGATATCGTTGCGAGAAATTAAAATGGAATATATTGTGCCACACAAAATAAAAACGAGCATTTTGTATCTCGTAAAATCTATGCTATCAGACCACATCTGGCGTTGAAATTTTGGCTATTGCTATAATGAACACTGATTTTTTTATGGGTAAACTTTATTTTAAGAAATAGTTTACGAAATAGTTTAAGAAATATTCGTTGATTTTGAGTTTTTATGGGGCTTTTAAACACAATTTTAAACCGTACACATTCTCATGAGTGTTCATAAACCAGTATTAGTAACTATAACATTTATACCCTTGTATGAACCTTATTTAATGCAAACACATGTAATCTTTAAACAACAAGANCATTTTAGTGTTCGTGTGTCGCATGAATAGACATCGTTGCGGGAAATTAAACTAGAAAATATTCTGTACCACAAAAAAAGAGCATTTTGTATCTTCTTAAATCTTTGTTACCAGACCACATCTAGCAATGAAATTTTGGTTATTGCTATACGGAACACTGATTTGTTTTGGGTTTACTTTATGTTATTAACTATTTTACGAAATATTCGTTGAGTTTGAGTGTTAATGGGGCTTTAAAGAAGTCATAATAGTTAATAAAAAAGCAAAAATACATGTTGTTTAACTGTACTGAAAAATTGCGTATTTGGTTATTATAGTTTTAATACATTCTTTACTATGTGTACCTCTTTTGTTCCGAAGGCTTCCCAAGCCCGCTGTCTTTCCCGAGTCTTTTCAAAGGCGGCGCCAGGTTGGATCACCTGGTAGGCGATTTGCGCACGCGAATCCAGCATATTGTCTCCAGTCGTTTCGTATGCTTTCTAAGAAGGCAAAGACACACGAACTGTTGAGTCGCCATTATTAACGCTAGTACAATTAAAGCCCCAGTACACCCAAAATCAACGAATAGTTCGTAAAATATTGCGTAAAATAAAGTTTACCCATAAAAAAATTAGTGTTCCTATAGCAATAGCTCATTTTTGTGTGGGGCATTATATTCAACACATGTTTATGTACCATTTTAGTGTTTCGTGTGTGGTATGAATAGATATCGTTGCGAGAAATTAAAATGGAATATATTGTGCCACACAAAATAAAAACGAGCATTTTGTATCTCGTAAAATCTATGCTATCAGACCACATCTGGCGTTGAAGTTTTGGCTATTGCTATAATGAACACTGATTTTTTTATGAGTAAACTTTATTTTACGAAATAGTTTACGAAATAGTTTCAGAAATATTCGTTGATTTTGAGTTTTTATGGGGCTTTTAAACACAATTTAAAACCGTACACATTCTCACGAGTGTTCATAAACCAGTATTAGTAACTGTAACATTTATACCCTTGTATGAACCTTATTTAATGCAAACACATGTCTTTTTAAGTCAATAAAATGATCTGGTAGTAATACAGGATAAACCGTTTACTAGAAATGAGGCATCTTGATATTGTTTGATTTTCAAGTTATGAATTTACATATTATACTATGAATAGCAAGTATCAAGTTTTTTAAATATATTATATTGAGTTCCGATTGCTACAAAAACCCTATTTTCAGATACTGTAACCTTAGGAATCGTGAGCAACTTTTCAAGCACGAGTTGCACTGGTCCCTAGTCTCCTTGATGAAGAACCAGAATACAGTTGTCAAATTTTTTAATGTTTAACGATTGCTACAGAACAACATTTTCAGATACTGTTACCTGAAGAATCGTGAGCAACCTCTCAAGCACGAGTTGCACTGGTTCCCTAGTCTCCTTGATGAAGAACCAGAAGACACGTTTCCATTCATTGTCCTTCATGTCTCGCCACAGCTTCAAGTGGTCCAACGTTTCACCCACTGGATCCTCCACCCCTCCATCGCGCAGCTTCGTTATCCTTGAACGATACAGACCATTATACACATATTATTATAAACATATGTGTCGTGTTCTGAGAAAACTGGGCAAAATGCATGTGCGTAAAGTGTCATCCCAGATAAGCCTGTGCAGTCCGCACAGGCTAATCAGGGACGACACTTTCCGCCTGAACTGGATTTTCGCTAAGAAGAGACTTCGTTTAAACGAAAAATTCCATAAAAGCGGAAATTGTCGTCCCTGATTAGCCTGTGCGGACTGCACAGGCTAATCTGGGATGACAATTTACGCACAAGCGTTTTGCCCAGTTTTTTCAGAACAGGGCTCATATTATTATAAACAATGCACAGTAAATGTTCCATAAAAATAACAATTACAACAAAAAAAAAAGCGGATTCTTTAACATCGATACAAAATGAGCCGCGCTCTCGGAACATCAGGTTGGATGCATGTGTAATCTTGTCTAGGCGGAAAGTTTCGTCCTTGTTTAATGTGTGCAGACTGCACAGGCTATTCTGGCACGATAGTTTACGAAAATGCACTAAGCCCGGTTTTAACAGAGATCGGCTCAAATGTAATTAAAATTAACAGCAGTATCAACAACAGCAACTACTACTATTGGGGCGTTACTCAAGTAACTTCTATAATTAATACTGTCAGCAGTACCACTGACAGCAGCACCAACACAACACAAATGCTGAAATTATCCTGTTATAACTGCTAATTGTATTAATTACCCTACATTTTATGTTTCTTCTACAACGTGCATGTCGTGACTAAAACTAAGCATTACTCATGACCATTATGGATTTTATGTTTATTTAGGATTTGAGATTTAAATAATTACCGATCTTGCACTGACTTGATTTCCTTTTCATCTTCGTCTATCTCCTTTTGCAATTGTTTTTCTGCCTGTTTTCGAAAAATGGTATATTTCTCTTCTAATATCATGTATTATTGCCTTTTCTAAGATATTTGGTCAATATTTGTTTGACAATCTATTGCATACTTATTAGCAATAAAAGTTCATATACGGTAAGTCAATTTTTTTTTTGTATTTTTTATATCAGTCCTATCTTATGTTCATTTCTCTGATGTTTTTTTACGGCATTCGAATGATCGTCGGACGAATGAATGAGTATTGTTAAATAAAGATAAACAAAAGCGACCGAAATTGTGCATTAAACTGGGTTACCTCAGATTGTTTTCTTTGAAGGAACTCTTGCAAATCCATGATTTGCTTTGTAACAAACTCCGCTGTCCCAGGGTCCTTGGTATCCAACAATTCTTCTGCAACCTTCATAAGGTCGTTAAGGTCTTTCGTAAACAGCTCATCTACTGTCACAGCCATCGTGTACTTTGCTTCTTGAAAGGTTTTCAGTGAATAACTACCACGTCTCCTTGGATATGTAACAACATGGTAATATAATATACATGTTATCATTTGGTTGACGTGACTTTCTGCGCACGAGCACGTGATTGTTAATCCTTCGCGCCACTGTCCAAAAACGATAGCGACGGTCAGATAGCCAGACGCCATTTGGAGATGCTGATTTAGCAGTTATTTATAAATATATCTGCAGGTATTTCATATTATTCTTATTATTAGTATCATTATTATTATAATATTGAAATAATGTTGTGCTGTTAACATTTCGATGCGGTTACATTGCTTGTATTGTTATATTGTTATTGAAATGACTTATCATCTATTCCTTAATATTTTTATATTTATATTCATTATAGAATGCAATGCTATTGTTGCATATTATTATATTCATCTTCATTATAGAATGCAATGCTATTGTTGCATATAATTATATTGATCTTCAATATGGAATGCAATGCTATTGTTGCAGATTAATCTCGTTCTTATTGTCTGCTCAGTGAATTACACAGAGAAACATCAACCGTTGTTGGTATGTTATGCTACACCCACTTCGACTGGCGATGCCGGCAACAATTGGCGCCCAACAATCATGGTTAAACACTACCAATACTACAACTACAATACTAATATTACTTGAATATGCATAGTACAAGATAGTGGCTTGGTACTTTGAAGGTTTATAAGATAGAACTTTTAATGATTTATCTATCCTATGACATGTATAATGCATTAACGTTTATGTACTCGGTCATTTTACTCCTTGAAATACCGCTTCTTCGTGAAATGCATAGTGATACAATGTTAACTAAATGATTATAGGTCTTTAAATCTCGTCAAAAATTAAATTGGCGCTTGTGTTAACCTCATTAAATCATGCCCCGGAAAGTTTTAAATCCGATTATCTGGTTTGTGGATTTTGCGTGCAGGCGTAGTTTCCCATTTCCAACCCGCCGATACGAAACAACGTTCTGACGTGTCGGGGTGTTTTCGTCGATGAAACAAACGTCAATTCAGAGTCGCTATTTATTAATACGCCCAAAAAAGCAAAAAAATGAAAACTTTATGCATCATGGCGGCTACATACTTGTCGCATTGGCGCCTCTGATTCATCGTTCTGGCGTGTCGGTGGTTTTGAAAGGCGTTGGTATGCATGGATTAACAAAAGGAAGTCGTCTATTAAAAAATGTTCTATTCAATGAAAAATAAAATAAATCAAACTTACCTTCTTTGCTTGGACTGGATCCCCTTTTGTCCAGCCTTGAGTAAAAGATAAACATGTCCGAATTTAGAATACGTATTCGACTTCGAAAGTATTCGCCCTAAGTTACAGAGTTACACTAAACCTTTGTATCACTCTTTTAAACGTGTTTAATATGTCCGCTTCTATTGGTAAAACGTGGCAAACGTTAAGTGCTATAATGTTCAACATGTTTTATCAAGTATAAGCACATAGCAGTAAATAAGTTAAGACTTTGAATTAAATTATTTAAAATAATAAACATTATATACACTAAACATTTGTATACATAATTAACAACGTAAACGTAAAGCTAAAGTAGACGAATAGTTTACTACACCATTCATTGATATATATGATACAAATTATATTTGTAATACACCTTATGAGCACAATTATGTTATGATATAATACTTAATATGAGCAATGATTTGAAACAATAATAGTACCTTTTAAAATCTTTCACAGTTATTCAATCCATAACCATAAACGCCTAAATGAATAATGTAACATCGTCTCCTCTATGCCGTTTAAGTCATTTTTGTATGTAAAATATTTTAA
This sequence comes from Dreissena rostriformis, assembly GCA_007657795.1. Taxonomy (NCBI): domain Eukaryota; kingdom Metazoa; phylum Mollusca; class Bivalvia; order Myida; family Dreissenidae; genus Dreissena; species Dreissena rostriformis. The sequence goes on from VMBQ01002396.1 coordinate 117,967, forward strand.
ACTTTTAATCTTTTCGTCGTATATATTTTCATATGACTAATTGCTGGATTTCGTTTCCGTTTCAACACGTTCTATCCGTAACTGTCCCATGCTTCTTTTGCCAAAGTATTGTCTTATATCGATATTTAACTCACAAGGTTAAACAATGAAGATTTTTTTTAAAGCACTATATCAAGAAACGCGCATAGTTTTAGTTATAAAGACAATCAATAAACATAAACAAGCTAGTTCGAAACCTGATAGCGTACCGTTCGCATGCTTCTTTTTCAAGTTAACTCATTTGAAACACGCTTAGATAAAGAATAAGTTTTGTCGTAAATTAACCATTTTTAGTAAATTCCAAAAGTAACACTAATACCTTTTGTTTGGGGTTCAATACATGCAAACATTCACGTTAGGCTGTCGATGTATATTAAATAAATATCATTAAATCGATCAAATATGTTTTTGCAGACAGTATTTGGTCCTAGATACTGTATTTTTTTTTCTAATTTAATGACATGCGTTATATAATTGTACTAAATATTATTTAAGATAATTATAATTCTATAAAAGTTATTTTGCTATAGAAGTGAACATAAATCATGAGATCAATGGGGCGTTGTCATTTTCAACCACAGGGACATGATTTGAACAAACTGTTTTAGAGGATTACACCATATATAAAAAGTATGATCCTTCGAGTTAAAGGGAAAAAAATTAATGCAGTTATCATTTAAAAAATATATTTAAAGGCCCTGTCACACCGAGGTAACGGACGAGTAACGGACATAAAATCATTTTATCCGTTCGTGATCGTTCTTATCCGTTTAATGTCCGTTTCATATCCGCTGAATCCGCTCCTTGTGCGGCGATGTCCGGTGACATCCGTTCCGTCCGTTGGGAATTGAGCATGTTCAAAATTTTCCACCGTATAAAACGGACAGAGACATCCGTTTGATGTGCGGTCTTTATACGTTAGTGTACGGTTTGTTCGGAACTCGTGCGTTACACCTCCTGTACGTATCCGGTTTATGTCCGTTAATGTCCGGTTGTTCCCAACGGACGGAACGGATGTCACCGGACATCGCCGCACAAGGAGCGGATTCACCGGATATGAAACGGACATTAAACGGATAAGAACGGACACGAATGGATAAAATGATTTTATGTCCGTTTCTCGTCCGTTGCCTCGGTGTGACCGGGCCTTTATCCGGTAGAATTCCGTTACTCGCACGGTAATATCCGTTAGCCGACCATAAATTATCCGGAACATATCCGTTAAACGTACGTTTTTCCCGTTACATCACCGGTACTTGTGCGGTCATTGTGTGTTTCCTACGCTTCCCACACCGATTGCGAGAGTCTTGAGCGGCAGAGCAGGTAAATTTAATCCCCGGATAACCAAAATCTGCATATTTTGTCCGTTTTCTCTCCGTTACATGTTCGTTAGTCGATGTGACAGGGCCTTAAGCCCCAGTGACCTTCATATTCAACAGGCCGGAACGATTCTAATAACTCTGAAAGAAGATCTTCCACTGCTAAAATCATGATCAAAAAAGCCTGTACTGGCGTTTTTCTTAGCAAATTAAAGCTCAGAAATTCCCAATAAATTACACACGTTTAACCAGATCCGTCATCCGGAATCACAATTGCCCACCTGTTGAGTTAAGGAAAATATATCTTGTCGTCGGTGGTCTTGTATGGTTGTCAAAAATCGTTTTGAGAGGTATAAATGCTGATAAATAAACCTGTTAAAGCTATGTATTTGGTACAACTTACAAGTTCTGAAACCCAGCAGTTATACCATCACGCTCTAAATCTTTAAATATCAATGAAACTTGTAGAAATTATACTGCCATAAACCATAATCAGAGAGACGCAATGCAGCTCGATACTTTTCGCTCTATTGGTCTCAATTCTTGACCTCAACAATAATTATCTGAAATAACATGGCCATGTTAATAATTTTAACAACATCAATTTTCAATTTCATTCGTCAATTTGAAGATTCAAATGACAACTTGTTTGATATAAAACACATTATTAGTTTTCACCAAATGAATGAATGCCATTTGATATCGCGGACCACTATTTCATCCTTACTTCGCTGTAATAGGGACATTTGAAGAACGAATGGAACTCGTAATAAAAAATGAAAGGTCAAAATGTGTTAGACAGTGTAATACTTGCGATTCACTTTGAATTTCACTGTTAAATTTCCAGTCCATATCAATCACACGATCCCGGGATTCGGACAGATTTTACCAAAGGGCCATGATTTAAAACGTTTATGTTGTAGAATATAAGATATGTTAACAATCCTGGTCTCGTGGTTTGTGTGGTCGGGTTTTACTCCAGACTCTATAAATTGAGAAAATTTTGAAAAGAAATTCACTTTAATTGTACATGCCAAATATAACACCTCGGAACTCGTGGTTTCAGAGAAGTTCTTTGGTCTGTTTTGTAATATGTTGATAAAGGAGCATAGCGTTTGGGACGTTTGATATAGAGTGATAACAATATCACATGAACAATTTCATATCATATGGAAATTTGCTTCCGTGTATGCTGTTAAGTTTAGAGGAACGCACTCAGATCAGTTTTTGCCTACGGACAGACAGGCAAACAGTCAATGGCGATTACAGTTTTGTAATATGTTGATAAAGGAGCATAACGTTTGGGACGTTTGATATAGAGTGATAACAATATCACATGAACATTTTCATATCATATGAAAATTTGCTTCCGTGTATGCTGTTAAGTTTAGAGGAACGCATTCAGATAAGTTTTTGTCTACGGACAGACAGACAAACATTCAATGGCGATAACAGTATGCATTCTTAGCTAATAGCGGGGAATCATTGAAAATACACGCCATTTGTATTCCAAATAGTGTATTCATGCTACAAAAATAAAATGACATTGTGACATGACTAAACATACTACCGGTGCAAGTGTACACTTATCAATTATTGAAGAATAATTAACCCAAGAAGTTCAATAACTATTATTAAAAAATATATTTTCTTCTTTGTTATTGTTATTGGGAGTGCGGTGGTTCACTGAAACACATGTAACACCCCACGTATCCCGTATAGCATCGCATTTAGGAACAATATTTCAACATTGATTATTAGCATATACCATGTTGATACAAGCGTGTGTTCAGTTACAATTGTGTTTAATAACAATTCAGTTTTTAAAGGTTTAATTGAATGTATTTACACGAATGGAGAAGCACTACAATTAAATCGATACCGTCATACGTGAAAACACTGAGAGAAAAAACAACAGGCAAACGAAACATGGCGGCTATAAACAAAACAGGTTCATTTTACTACTTATAAGAATACAATATGAAACTTTTGCGTTGAATGCTTTTATCATTAGCATTTCACATCGTCTCAAAGTTTCGTTATAACGTTACTGGGCTAACACGTCAAACATATAGACAAAAAGTTCCAAACGCGTTCCCTTGTTATTACAACGTGTTTCATCATTATTTCTTCAATAATAAGGGAAACTTGCACACGTGCGCGATCTTACAAAATTCTTTAACACAATCGATCACTGCACATGTATTGTATGTACATGAACGCGAAGCATGTACTATCAAAAGTTTACATTTGGATGATTTCTCATGTTACCATGAATTTTTGATTTCTTCTTACTATTCACATTTTGGGCTGTGGTTTCACCTGTTTGTGGTTGCTTAATAGTCTCTTTCTGAGATTTGCTTTCCTTTTTAGTTTCTGGAGGTTGTGGAAGTGGTCTCACTTGCGGAGGTTTTGGTAGTGGTCTCCCTTGCGGTGACGTCATTTCCGCCTGACTCTGGGACTCAACGGTGCGTCCATGTTCAGGTCTGTCTTCACCAACATTCAGCAGTTCGTCCTTAGTGTACGGCGAAGCTGTAGGGCGCAGCTGATTTCTTTCTTTCAACACCCACGGACAAATAATGGAATTCCCTTGAACTAGGGCCGGCCATTCTAAAGTACACAGTTTACGTAAGTTATCGAGACCTTGGAAGTTGTTAAGAAGAAGTTTTGGACATTCTTTTTGCGGATCGGTGACCAGCAGAATAGGAAGCTTCTCTTCAAATGCGGCCGCCCAAGAAAACTCGATGCATTTAAGAAAGTAGTAATCCAATGCTTTATTAAATGCATCGGAGGCGTCAGGCACTGTACACAACTTTTTGTGTTCATCAACGATAGCATCCCTGATGTTCTGTAAGAAAAGTTTTTTTTTCTGCTTTCCAAAAAATTCTGAGCGAAATGCAGAATAATCTGAATACATTAAACGAGGTTAAAATGATAAACTGAAAATATATTTATCATTTTAATGAAAATTATATCGGGTTTTTCCGAGAAAATATTTGAAATCCACTCAAAATAATTTGAACGCGTGTGGTGTCATGTACGTACATTACTCTTAAATAACATCGTCATGTTAAGCTTTTGTTTTCGACAAAACTACTGCTTTTTAAACATTAAGCGTTTTGTAAAAAAAAAAATACGTTCTTAACAAATTTATTTCAAAGTTCAAAACATTTACGTGAAAATGCTTTTTCATTTTGCGCCTAAATACATGTATATATTAAACATGTGTTCAGATGATCGAAAGTGGTACGTAATGACATTAGGTTTGATCGACGATTATTTTTATGTTCAAATAAAAATACCTACAACACCATGCACGTGATGGGACCAACAAACCTTTTTAATTGCATCAATACAAAACGGCATCGCCTTGAACTGACACTGGGAGCTTAGCTCATATAACTCCTCCTGAAATTCGAAGGAAAACACTTTTTTCATAATTAATATGTTCTTTAAAGCATACATTAAATGCAGACTGTACTAGAGCGTGTTCAAATATCTTTTTCTCATTTTGTTCTATGTGTACCTCTTTTGGTTCGGGGGCTTTCCAAGCCTGCTTTATTTCCATTTCAAAGACGGCGCCAGGTTGCATGACTTGGTAGACGATTTGCGCACGTGAAACCCGCATTTTGTCTCCGGCGGTTTCGTATGCTATCTTTAAACACAAAACGTATCACCAATGAATTATTGTATTTAAAATTGCGTTTCCATTATCTCCACAATATTCCACATATTAATGAGACCGAACATATCCGATCAAAACAATAGTCCGAAGTACTCGCATAAGTATCTATTAGTTCTATGACAATACTTACGATTCCACGTCATGATAATGCTACAACAAGAAATATCATTTATATTTATGCTACATTTTTTTTCAAAAAATATCTTTACCTTCAGAATTTTGATAAGTCGTTCATGTATAATTGGAACTTGCTCACTGGTCTCCCGGATGAAGAACCCGAAGACCTCCTTCCACTCATTGTCCTTCAAATCCTTCCACAGCTTCATGTGGTCCAGAGCTTCATCAGTCGAGTCCTCCACCCCACCCGCTTGCAGCTTCTTGATCCTTGAACGAAGCAACGCATTCCTCGTAGTCGTAAAACAATAGCAACACTGACAACTTTGTTTACAAGAAAAAATATTGATTTCAATAAGGGACTTATGGCGAAGCCAACCATTCTAGTAATCTATACAAAGAGCATTTTGATTCAAATCTTTTACTTTTGAATTAATTACTTTCCTGACGCCAGCATCATGGGGCACTCCAAAACAGCAACAATTGTACAATAACACTCCTATTTTTTTTACTCCTGCTTTTAATGCAATACTAACTATCGTTATGTCAACGGCGACTATGCCAATTTTACAATGTGCAAATCATGTGGCAAATCTTATAATTAAAGACATTCTATTGAATGGCAATACAAATCAAATTTGAAAAACCTTTCTTTCATTGACTCGATTTCTTTTTCCTCCTCGTCTATTTCTTTCTGCAGTTGTTGTTCTGTCTATTGTAAAATAGTAATATTTACATAAAAACAAAGGGTTATCTGTTGCATACACTTAATGATCAGCACATGTATGACTAGTCAAATAATATTTTCGTGTATGGTGTATATTTTTTAAATGTCAGTTTGACTTAACGATTATCCCAGTAAGATGTTTTTGAATTTGTCATGAGTTTGATAGTCGAACAATTAAACGAATCTTGAGAAAGAACACACTATACAGACTGTGATTGAACATGTAACTGGTTTACCTCTAATTGTTTTTGTTTGAGAATTGCCTGTAAATCCGTGATTTGCGTGGTTACAAAAGCCTTTGTATCAGGATTGTCGTCCTTTAACAATTCTTCTGCATCCTTCAGTATGTCGTCAAGGTCACGCTTAAACAGCTCATCTACCGTCACCGCCATCGTATACACTGCTTTTCAATGTGTCCAATGAATAACAACTCCGTCCGCTTTGAAATGTAAAATAACGTTAAAATTAATACTGACAATTCAGTTAATTTCGTTCACATGATATTTCCTGGAATTGTAAAATCGGGCATATTGGCTGGATCTTAAATTCGTGGATTTTTTTGTATAATGGTTGATACTTCATTTTTGTGGACGTAAACGTTCGTTGAACATTTGATCTTGTGGTTGAGCGGACAATTAGTGACTAATGCATAATAGGTTTCACAGTATAATCTATAGAATGGCCATCGAAGATTGGGAAGGAAACAGTCAGTATTCATTTTACGTAAATTAAGAACCGACTGTAATTTCACATCCGGAAATCTGTTTTCTGAAAGTGTCTATATTCAGGCGAATTTTATTTTATAGAAGTTTCATGCCTTTTCTTTTTTATTGCAACTTTTAGAGGAGGAAATATTCGTCTTTAAAATGATTCCAGTTAAAGAAAATCTGTCATAAAGGAAAGACAGGAAAACTGCCTTTAAAAACTGATCGTTAAATAATGTGGACCCTATGGTATGTAAAGAAAGTGTCATCTTACCTTCAAATGGTATTAACTAGGCTGTACAAATGTTGTACGAACCAGACTGAAGGTTATAGGACCCAACGTAATGCGAATGGACAGTATTAAAGGACCCAACGTAAAACGAATGGACCGTATTGGAATGTTTGGGACCTTCAGTAAAGCAAATGGACCTTATTGAAATGTATGGTAAAACAACGTGTCTCATTGATCTTGGCTTATTATATTTGAAGATTATAATACGTTTTTATCTTTTTAATTGCAAAATCTCATCATAAAAGTATGAGACTACGCCCTATTCAGTCGAGAAATTTGCAAAAACGTTAACGATTTAGTGAACACAATAAAAATGGATGTATACTTATTTAAAAGGCGACAACAACTAACTAAGAAACCATTTTTATTTTATAGAAATATCACAAAACATTCAAAACAACATAGTATTTAGTCCCAGTAGTATCTTTAGTACATACCCGTATCATACTATAGCAATTAGTGTGCTTAATTCGCATTTGTTAACTGAAACACTATTTTTCAGCCACGTTTTCATATTATACACAATAAACAAATATAAGAATACACGTGTTCATTCTTATTCAAATATATGTAAGGTTCCAAACGAACGCATTTACCTTTGACACTTTGAACACATTTCTTACATTGTCTATGACTCATTTATGTTCTTACGAAATTCGTGCCGTTAAAGGGTACATACATTAAGAATGTTCCGTTCATAATTCACTACCAATCATTTACTCGTGTATCAATTATCGTTTCAGTTTTTTCCTTGAACTGTGCAATTCCTCTAAACAAGATTGGTCCATTCTCGTGCAGCAGCAGTGCCGGCCACACGACATAATCCAGTTCCTCCCCAGAGGCTGTGTAGCGCTTGAAATATGTTCCGGCTGCATCTGGAGGTGGCTCGAACATAAACGCCAAGGGAGGAGTTTGTATATGAGAATGCCAGCAAACATCGACTGCTGTGTTCATGAACACATCTCCATTTTGGTTCGTGATGAATTCCTGTGTAGTATTGTTTTTGTTTTCCTGTTTGCGAATACGCTTGATTATATTCTAAAACAGAAAAAAAAAAACAATAACAGAAGCATATCATTAAAGCTTCCACATAATTAATCACCTTATTAATGGTCGGTATGCACAATACGCACATGTAGACAAGTCATCGTTTATACTTATAACCCTCCTATAAGTTGCATAAGCGACGAATAAACCCATGAAAACAAACACAACTATGTTATAATGTTAATAATGCAACGCATTGAAACCAATATTTATTAAAAAAAAACAGCAACTAATTAAAGCAGAATTACTTATAGAAATGAACGCAGTCTTATTGGTAACTAATCAAATGTGGCCACATACATATTCGTATACATTCACAAGTAACGGTAAAGTCGTTTGGTATATACATGTTAAAGCTCAAATTAAAATAATTATAATTGTAATATAAAATCGTCACCCTAACTTCATTAGAAAGCTGAACAGTAAATAAGCAAAAGTTGTGCGGTCATACATTTGTCACGTGAAATAATGTATGGAAAACATATATATTTTTATTTTATATAGAATATGTCGGTCAAATATATGTCGTGTTCAGTTGTGTGTGCTAAAGTGTGACGACGTTTTTTTGGATTTTCGGAAATGGCCATATTCCACTCTATGTGTCTACGTTCACGTCATGCAAAACAATGCCAATACCCAGAGCCCAAACATGTTCAATAGTTTGAGTACTTGCATCATAAAAGGTTCACCTCCATCATCTTAAGATCTGACATTCAATTATACATGTTTTGAGCTTCCTTTATCAACACTCCATATAATGTCATTGTTCCAAAGTTAATTTATGAGCGCTAACGACGCGTGCTTAACCGAACAAAAGCGTTTGGTAAGTTAATTTTTACTAGGATTGCATTCGTAAAATTAATGATTTTGGTCTTGTTCTTGTACAGCCAACATGCTTCATAACAGAAACTATCGATATCATGACAGGGTGATACAACGTCAGTTCGCTGACTTTTTAACATTATTCGATGACCAGGGGTGGTATTCCAGAAACATCTTAAGTCATTTCTTAAAAAGTTTCACTTAAGTTCAAAATTACAATGTTTTGTATTTCTTTACTAAATAAGGAAACACATGTTTTTATTTGGTATTCCTAAAATAACATTGGCATAATGATGACATTTAAATGTATATAGAGAATAACAGGTTACTGCCTGATCGTTTTGTAATATATCAGGCGAGGCTTAGAATAAAATAACGGCGAGGCTTTGCCGAGCCGTTATTTTATTCGTGCCGAGCCTGATATATTACAAAACGATCAGGCAGTAACCTGTTTTTCTGTTTATCATACCTCTCTCTAAGTCCCCGTTTTAAAAGAAATAATTAAAACAAAATCGCTACGACGCTGCATTTTTAGCGGGAATGAATATGATCCTTGACGTTTGACTTGTTAATAATGACGTCATGAGCACTTGCGCTTAATATTTGTAAAATATGTTTTTCGCTGTTTTGTTTGCTTTTTGTGTCTAAAATATAATACATCCTGGTATCAACGTGTTTGTTTTTTTGAATCTGATTTTATTTTACTAAACATGATGACTTTATAGTTCATTCCGAGTAAAATGACTTACATCCAAACATCGACTGATTTAACAACTTCCTGTCAAACATGACGTCATCAGCATTTACACATTCATTTTAAATATTTGGAAAATACGTTTTTTGCTGTTTGTGTTGCTTTCTGTGGATAAAATGTAATACATCTTGGTATCAAATTGTTTGTTTTGACGAATCTGATTACTTTTTACAATAAAATATAACTTCTTTGTTAAGTCTTAGTAGCCTCCACACATGACTGATATATGAACTTCCTGTTGACCGTGATATAAAAAAAGATATCAGGCAACAGGATATCAAGCAGATATCAATGTGGTGGTATGATAAATCTTGATGCCAATCTATTGCAATATGAAATGAAACACTTAAGAAAATTTCCCAATTTAAGGATAAGAATAAAATTTAACTTAAGATGCTTCTGGAATTCGACCCCTGGTATCACAGAAAGTATGCCGGGTAATTTGTGTTATCGGTAGGTGATAAAATAACACTTACAAAATCGGGTTAGCGTCTTCAACGTAACTGTGCGCTTATTGCGTGTATAATATTAAACATGTTACCATTCTGATGCCTCCAAGTGTCTTGTGTGATGTCAGTTTTTGGAACTCCTGCACGCGATGCAAAACTGGACTGCACACATTCAAGTCCTGTCTGGTGTCTTCCGGTTGTAACTTCAGATAGCATAGCATATTCTGACGTTGTACTTCAACAGCATCTTTACATTCATTACAACACATCTAAAATAAACAAAACAATGACTTAAACACTAACATATCTGTCAAGCGTGTCCAACAGAAAATAAGTTTAGGTTATTTTATTCACCGAATGCCTTCTAACAGAAATGCACACACATATCAAGCCATGAACAATAAAATATTTTGATTTGATGTGTATCAATCATTCACAGTAAAATTAATGGACTTAAAATGTGTATTGCTGTTTTTTCGTCGAACATATGAATGTGTAGGATTTTTTTTTTTAATTTGTTCATAATGCCGTTTTAAAAGAGTACGAGATCAACAGTGTGAGAACATGGTACACAACAACGAACATGTTCAATTAATAAAATGTAAAATAAAAACTAAACAATAAAAACGCACCCGTAACATATTTTTTAAAACATCTATCGCATCCCTTTCATTGAGTTTTTTCTTCTTTGTTAGCCATTCAAACACATCCGTCCACTCGTTGTCGTAGAGTTCTGAAAACCGTTCAGAAATCTTTGTGGCTCTGTTTGGGTCACTTAAGTCAGTTATGGCTGCATTATTTGCACGAAGCCTTCGGGATGCCATTTCTGATAATCTGTAATAATATTAAAAATCTATAGAACAAATAAAAACAGAAAACAAATTATCTCAATTTCACAGTGAAAAGTATGTAATATAATGTTGGTAATTTGGGCATAAGATGAGCTCTTATAAAAACACCGCCTACAAAAACTACATAAAATACTAAGAGTGCAAAAGTTATTTACTTAAAAATGAGTTTCGACTTATCCCTTTTTTGCATTGTCCTCATTTCCCGGAAATTCGTTTTGGGTTCCTTGACGTTTTCATCTTTTTCACTAATTGAAACGTCTCCATTCTTCTGTAACATATATAAACGGTATAATGTGAATTTGTGAATATTTATGTCGACCAAGAAATGCCGATATACACAATTCAAAATGTTCTGCGTCCACAGGAGAGAAACGTTATAGTGGCACACAGTGCGTAAGGCATGACTGGTAACAGATTGCGCAATTAATTTTATAAGTGGTCAACGCATTTGAAAGGTCAATGCCAAGCACCGTGGAGTGTGCTGGAGCTCCCAATATGTACTTGACTTAGAGCTTTTCACAAACAAATAACTGTAAATAAAAATTACCTTCTTAACATTACTGAATATGGAAGTGAATTATATATATATATATATATATATATATATTGTCTATTCGTTTACCTGTTGGAAATCAGCCAAACGCTGAAATGCATGTTCTACAGTGTCATACGTAAGGTTCTCTTTTAACATTATCTTTTTTAATGTCCTTATTTTGTTTCGTATTGTTTCCTGGTCCGGTAATTGTTCCTCTGTAAACTGTCTTCTTGCGACGTGTTTTTCTTGGTGGTTGGAGTTCGCGGATATTTTCGCACTACTTGCTTCTTTTTTGACACCTTTGCCGACATCTTTTTCATTGTCGTTTGTGACTGCTAGATCAGTTGTAGAAATAGATTGTTATGCCAAATTAACCCGTCCCATATTGACTGGACGCAAAAATTTAGTTTTTCTATCGGCCATTTGGGTGATCAGATAGTTGAGTTAAATGTTGAATATTGCAATATTTGATTTGTTAAATGTGAACAATAGGTTGATTACCCGTTTTCTAAAACTATTCTTTGTATAAGATCAGTTCATGATTTCATCATTATGGTTTGCTCACGTAGGACCTAGTCGGAAACGTATTGTACAACAATTTGTATTTTCAACACGTAATGGATGTGTCATCTTATAATTCACATCACAATGTTTAAAACATTTCAATAGAGAATACGTCATACTTACTCGTTTTGCTTGCACCAATTCCCATCTTGATCCGCCTTGCGAAAAAGAAAAATACGTCCGAGTGTAGAATACTCGATTTCGAAAGTAGTCGTCCTTAGTGACTGAGTTACTAGGACGCTTATTTATATTCTCTAACTTGCGATATGCGTTTGATTTAATTTTTTAAAGTATATTATATGTTGAATACGTATGAGTCTATACACAATATAAACAGTGTCAATTTAATATGGTTCAACTTTAAATCTAATTAAACCGAAGGTTCTATATCATTAACAATACACACGTGAAACGAAAGTAGATGAACAATTTACCGCACTTTCGTTTTGAACACTTGACTAAAGCACTGATAATATATTGAATAAGTAAAAATATGATATACAACTTTAAATGAGCAAATGATTAATTCAAACACAGTACCTTTTTATAACCGTTAGAGTGATTTAATCCAAAGGCCAAATTTTGTTCAAACGATTACAAGAATAGTACGTGTCACTTTATTCGCGTGTCGTATGAGTAATGTTTTAATACACAGTTTGTTTAATTGCCAAATATTTGCATATTTCCAATACCACGTAGTATTCTATATCTATCTTAAACCTACTGCCGTTAAACCAGGAAGATATTTAAATGCGCAATTACAGGAAATCGCATTGTTATAAGAAAAATCAATATCCACAAACACAACTTTAACCTTCTGAAACCCGATAGCATATCGCTTGTATTTTACTTGGATAAATTAATCGTTTGGAACGTGTTTAGATAAAGCATGAGTTTTGCTGAAAATTAACCTTTCTATTTCCATTTCTTAAAGTAGCATGATCACTATTTGTATACATTTCAAAGCGACTTGTTTACAGTTTGGTAAAATGACGATTTTCTAAACAATTGTCATATATTACAGACAGACAGACAGACAATCGAAATAACGCTCTTGACAAAGAAAAAATGTTATCACTATTGGTTCATTAACGGATAATCATCATTCAAAATCGGTTAAATTTCCTCGATAATTGGAAAAATACGTCGAGAATGAGTATAGCGGTTATGTTTCTCAGATATAAACACGGCTCCGTCGCGCAGTGGTAGCGTTTTGGCTTTTGCTTCCAGGGACACGGGTTCGAATCGAGGGCACGGCAATAAGTTTTTTATTCAACCTTTTTCCTTGCTATTGTTATAGGTTAAGACTATAAAAGACATTATAGATTTGTAAGTAGACATATTAAATTACATTTTTTCAAAAATAAGAAAATATGTGAACACGAATCTTTAAACAATTTTGAATCGATCATTGATATGTACGTGTACTCACAATTTGGTTATACATAGTGCACACAACACTTATGCACTTGCTGAAACCCCCCTCTCTACCATGAATATTCCTAATTAAGTGTTCTTCATATATTATTGGTTGTTTTCTAATCTGTTTTTTGATATTTAATTACACTTAATATTATCATAGAAAATAGAACTTTCTAATGAAAATATATAAGTAAATAACTCACCTGCTTGTTCATAGAGAAACAGCATTAGAACATTCTCTCATAAATGCCACAACCCGTTATTTTCCATATTGCGATCATTTTACCATGGCCAGTATTTTTAACGTTAACAAGAGTTTATTTTATGAAAGGTTGAAGTGAATATTCTTCAGACTGTGAAATAATGCATCGATTTGTATATTGCATAGCGTACCACATGCGGTCATCAACTGATTATTTACGTCTTAATAAATCACATGAAAGCAAATGACAAGTTTTCTTTAAAAAAAGACATGTAATATGTATTATTGTGACGTTTGTACTGAACTAAAGACATAAACAACGGCCTTGTTGTTATCAAAGCAATAGGAATCGGCATCCACCAGCTTAGGTCTTGGCGAACTAAAGTTCAGTGATTACACTAATTTATCAACTGCCGTAACCAGGAATTAGTCGCCCCCTAATTAGCTATCTTTCAGAGAAGCATCGTGTCAACAATCGTCTGGTATGGTTGGCACCCATCGAACTTAGTGGATTCATAATTAAATAATAAACACTTTAAGTTTAAGAAGCTATACAATGGGTAGAAGTGATTACTTAACGAAAATTAGTTTCAAGCTATGCAATGCGTGCAAGTGATGACGATAAACGAAAGATAGTTCTGAAACTGCGCATTTACATCATCAAATAGGGTCAATCATGGCTTATGAAGCGCTAAATGTCATGGCACTTATAAATGTGAACACCAGTTATTAAACGGGTAACAGACATCTTGTATAAAACATTATTTCCACTTCCATATGATACAATATTAAGTAATCGAAGTAAAGTATACGTTTCGTTTGATAAATAAAACTCGATTTTTTTTTATTTGATTTAATCCGTATATGTGTATGAACAATCTCGATAAACTTCAGAAAGTATAGCTATTTAATTGTTTTTAAAACATACATATTTTTATTATCGTGTTAATATATATTTTAATTTATTTATCATACAATATTTTGTGGGTTGACATGGCGTCTTACACATGTGTTATGGTTAACATATACAAATACAAAGCACAATGTATCTTCCAGAGTCGCTAGAGAAAGAGTATAATTAAACAGGTAATACTTATGTCCGCCTATCAGAATTGACCCGCGAAACGAGAAAATGGGTCTTATGCCACGTATATCCAGACCAGCCTGCGCATCCGCACAGACTGGTCAGGAGCTATGCTGTCGGCAAATGAGACCGAAAAACCTTGCTTGACTTTAAAGAGGACATGGTCGCTCCTTTACCAGACTGCGCGACTGCACAGGCTGGTCTTGACCTACGCTGGTAACATATAGCATAAGACCCATTTTCGCATGCGGCGGGTCATATTCTCGTCGACAAATGCTGATTACCATTTATGCTACACTTTTAAAGTCAAAAGTCAGGTTGTTACGTCATTCACAGTGATTAATATTAGTAAGACAACGATAATCTGCTATTGCCGTAACACCATAATAAAATACATTCCAAACCATGATTATATATTATTTCGTCAAAGCGCATACATAATCTATAACTTAACAACATGCACATATATAATGTTGATAACAACATGATTGGTCGTTTTAAATAATCGCAAGAAATAAAGTTTACACGTCGCATCCACGCAAATAGTATGTATTACCAACGAATTTCACAAATAATATAACTCATCCATACAAAATCAATATGTTCCGCATAAAATATACATATTATATTATTCAGCAAAAACGAAAACTGAATGAACGTTTTACCAAACACACACATAAAATTATGTTCTGACATAAACATGTCATTATGCATTATCATGGTCGTGTCTTTCTATGGTTCTCTGCGTTGCTGCCGTTCCCTTTGACAATAGTCCTCCACCCTTGCTTGCATACAGAGGTGGCCACACCAAGTAGTGTATTGTCGTTCCGGATTTCTCGTACACTGTGTATCGGGCCGAATCAAATGCATCACCCTGTTGGGCAGAGAAATCAACGTACAAAGGAGGGTCCGCCAATGCCATCAGCCAACATATTTCCGCGCAACTCTCCAAATAAGGTTTGCAGGCATCTAGTTTTTCTTTTTCGTCCTGGCATATCTGTGATAAGCAGTGCTGAAAAAAAAAACAACAAGGTTTCTGATAACAAGAGGACCATGATGGTCCTGGAGTCGCTCACCTAT
>VMBQ01002397.1:0-54101 GCA_007657795.1 Dreissena rostriformis
CTCTACTGGCTCGGACTAATCTGGAGCCTTCTGGCGCTTCTTTTCGCTGTCTTCAAATGCCAAACACTCCATTTAATAAGTAATATCAGAAACGTCTGCTACTATTTTTAACACTATTTGGCGCGTTTTCTTTATTTGAGCGTTCGCTTAGTCGTGACGTCATAAAAATAAACAATCTTATTGAAGTCTATTTCCAAACGCGTTCGTGAATACAAATCTTGAGTCAGTCTTTAGTAAGTTTAAGTCTGAGTCAAAGTCTGAGTTTGAGTTCAAGATTGAGTTTAATATTGATGAATACGGCTCCTGGGATCGGGTAGGCTTGAAAACACGTGAAAACAAACCAATCACCACTCCGTTTTGACTGGGACTACACAAAAATGTAGGTAAATTAACTATATACACAGTGTTTTTCTCCAAGTTCAACATTTATTGTCAACCGAATTACTATTCAATTCTTCAATAGTTTTTGCGACCATTTTGGGAATTTTCAACGTCAGTTTGCAACTTTCCTGCGAAGGCGAACACATGAAACAGTGTCTTATTGCAACCGTTAAGTACTACATAATATGGTGGTCTATTGTTATGCACTTGGTTTTCATAGGTCGAAAATGCGATTACACGATGCGAGAACACGATATCAATATCTTCTATCGTATTCCCGCAAACTCGCATCGTGATCTCGCGATCTCGTATCGTATCCTAACTCCCTTGCGTCGTAATCTCGCAACTTTTCATCGTAATCCCACAACCTTGCATCGTGATCTCGCATCGTATCCTCGCACCTTTGCATCGTAATGTCGCAACATCGCATCGAAATTTCGCATTTTCGACCTTAACACGCACGAGAACGCGAGGACACGATGTGAAGGTACGATATTGCGATGCGACTTCACGAAAAATTATGCGACTATGCGAGAAAACGATGCGAGATAGGGAAATTATGCGAAATCACGATATTAATTGGCAACGTGTTCTTGTGATCTGGACTTAGGTTAGTCGCAAACACAAGCAATCTCTAGGATGGCGCTTACATTACGTTAACCTCTGTGTTGGGCTCGGAATGAAGTCCGTCCCAAGTAAAGTGATTTTATGTCACATGATCTGGCGCCACCCATTAACATATGAATAATATAATATTTAAAGTTTGTGTTTCCAGAATTAGACAAATGAAAGTAATTTTAATGGACGAGACTCTGAAGAAATAAAGTTAATAAACCTACGACTTCATTGTTTAAAAGAAGATTTCAGCAAATAAATACATAAGTCACACGTTCGTGAATGAAACTGATAGAAATCTCTACGATGAGTGTATAAAGTGTACCTCCTTCCCCTTCAACACATACGACAGTGAATATTTGACTCCAAAATGTAACTCCATAGTATAACAGTTCAAGAGTATTATATGTTCATATATACATGTTGTTTTTGTTTTTACTTAATTTAAGATTTATCTGACTGTGTGTGTAACTATATAAATATTAACATAAGAAGAGGTATATGCATATGCATAGATAGATAGATTTATTTCGGTATCATTGTGCAAACACAATAAAAAAAACATGTTGTATTCATAAAATTATACATACAAATACAAACATGACAATTAACCATGTCATGCAACACAGTGGTTACTGATGGCCTGACATGAATCGTTGCTTAATAATATATCATTTAAACTGAGCTCACTTGAATTGGTGGACATTATTGTAGGAATATCACAGTTAAAAATGAGCACATACAACATGAGGTTAATAAATGACTAAAGTCATTAAAATAGTTACAGCAAATAAAAATTTATCACAGATAAGTACAACATTAACACCACAAACTGACTAGTGAAATGTAATTAAGAAGCGGAATGTATTAAAAAATGTACACAAGATACCGATTACTTAGTAAAAGAATATTATAAAATCTGACTTAAAAAGTGGTTTTTGACGGCAAAGGATTTAATAACGAAATCTTTAACCTTCGGAATTGTGAAAGAACCTTTTTCACGGAACACTGTATTGTGACCATGTGTTTCCTTAACCGGAATGAAATTCTCACCCATATAATCAGGGGCTGTCAGAATATTTTGATCGACTCGTTTGGATACTGGGAGCCAATTTAATAGTTTAAATTGCTGAAGACCAATGTGTGACCGTGGGTCTAAATTCAAAACAAAACTTACCAACTTATTTTGAGTTACCTGTAACTTGTTTATCCATAATTTATTCAAACCATAATACCAAAAGGAGCAGGCATAGTCAAAATGACATTGAATAAGTGACTTAACCAAAAGTTATTAAGTATATCGAGTGAGATATTCACGTTTTCTATATATAAAAAATAATCTAGAGTTTGCATTTTTAATGAATGAAGCCATTGAATCACAAGATAAATTTTTATCCAATGTTGCACCAAGATAATTAACAGAAGAGGTCGGCTCAATAACCTGGCCATTACTTGACACATTTAGATAAGGATTAAGCCGCAGTTTGGGCGTAGAGCCAAAAAGAATGGATTCCGTTTACCTAAGTGTAAAGACAATTTATTATCAATGAGCGATTTACTAACATTCTCAATTTCCTCATTGAGGGCATTTTCGACATCATATTTATTTATACGGGTACCCATAATGCCAGAATCATCAGCATGTAATAAAAGCTTGTTTTTTACCACTGCTGACATGTCTTTTACATAGATTAAAAACAGAAGGGGTCCTAGGATTGAGTTCTGAGGAACACAGCAAGAAATATTCGAAAAAGAGGAAAACATCGGGCCATACAAATTTAATAAATTTAAATTTAATAATCAATGCCTTTTCGAAACCAACCAACCTGGCATGAAACCAACAAACAACGAGTCAATAAAAACAATTGTTTTTCAGTCAAAATCTTTTCATGAAAGTGGTGCCTTGTAAAGTGACTGATTATTGTTAACATGCAATGCTGTATATAGTTATACTCATATGGCTAATTTACTTAAATGAAGTATTTTATGTGTTATATGACTAGTAGCAGGCTGTTTAAAAGAAAAGATGATCACAAACAAAGATACGCAAGATCAGTCTTAAATTCTTATGAAATAGATATAGGTGTTGCATTTAAAAGACCATATAATTTAACATCACATACTATATATAAATTATACAATTACTGGATGCATATTATGAAAGTTAATCCTAACAGAGTATTGCAAAGCACTTAAACACGGTGTTGTTTTCACATGGGTCATATCAAGTATTATTCGAACACGTTTTACCTCAGTTTTTCCACACTATTAAAAACAAATGCAGCAACTACGGAATACCGTTCGGGCCATCATGGCTACACATTACAATCCAGAGGGCGACAATGCGACAACGCGATAGAACGATGACGACAGTGCGACAATACGATGACGACAGTGCGACAATACGATGGTGACAGTGCGAGAGTACGATGGCGACAATGCGAAAACGCAATAGTACGATGGCGACAATGCGATAGTACGATGGCGACAATGCGACAACGCGAAAGTAAGATGGCGACAATGCGATTGTCATATCGTACTGTCGCCATCGTATCATCGCATTGTCGCCATCGTACTATCGCATTGTCGCCATCGTACTCTCGCACTGTCGACATCGTATTGTCGCACTGTCGTCATCGTTTTATCGCACTATCGCATTGTCGCATTGTCGTCCTCGTACTATCGCACTGTCGCCATCGTATTGTCGCACTGTCGTCATCGTATTATCGCATTGTCGTCAACGTATTATCGCACTATCGCATTGTCGCATTGTCGCCATCGTATAATCGCACTATCGCCATCGTATTGTCGTACTGTCTTCATCGTATTATCGCATTGTCGCTTTCGTACTATCGCGTTTTCGCATTGTCGCCATCGTACTCTCGCACTGTCGCCATCGTATTGTCGCACCGTCGTCATCGTACTCTCGTACTGTCGCCATTGTATTGTCGCACTGTCGTCATCGTACCATCGCGTTGTCGCATTGTCGCCCTCTTGATTTTAATGTGTAACCACGATGGCCCTAACGGTATTCCGTAAGCAACCGACACATTTACCCCACATGGACGCTAAACATTTGTATTGCAAGTTTCGATGTTTACTAGTCGACGTGTACATGCTGACGACAGTTCGGACACGTTGCTATGTTCTGAAATAGTAAAAAAAAAAAGACATCATCAAAAACTTTATATTTCATTACACGTGGAGAACAGTAAAAATCATTGCATTTGGCTTTTTTGCTGGAGAGAATACCGATCAACTGATGTTAACGTTACAGAAAATTGTATGCGATTGAATCGTTGTAACAAATAATAAGTAAGCATATTATTAACGGTAACGTTACAGCACATACACTTACCATCAGCCAACGTTTAATACAATTTGGGTGGTAAACATGTAAACAAGGAAGCGTTGTTTGTGTTTCCCCGTTCTTATAGTCTTCACAACAAATAGAACATGTAGATTGTGTGCCTTTTCTTTTCTGATAGATCTTGGTCGGTAGTCGTAAACAATCGTGGTATGAAAGTCCAGAAGGCTCCATGTCACTTTCCTCATCCTGCATTTGGGAATCATATGAAACTCATGTTAGACTAAAAATTCCATACAATGATAATATACATAAATAAGCAGTATACTGATAGTGATTGATGAAGTATTCATATGTATACATATGATATTATGTAACAGTTGGGTCTTAAATACCGTGTTATATTTGAACTAGAACATAGGACCTAATCACAGTTTTACCACACCGCTCGTAAAAGTTTGTTTTATAATTGCTTTTTTAGTAGCAAGACATTATTAAAAACTGTATTGCTAATCAAATAACGCATAACAATAGAAACTTTTCTCTAAATTTAATTAATTTTGTTTAATAGTACGTTTTTAGATTGAAACATCTGTTAACATATGCAATTTATTTTCTTTCCGATATAACACATATTTTATAGCAGACATAATTTGCTTACGACTGTCATAATTTGTAAATGTCGGTACATATTGTAAACGTGGTGAGACTGATACATATAAACGGAATGCTAATGCTATTAACTCTGCTGTGGTTTCAAATACGAATAAAATCTATCGATTTTAAGCTATGCTGTGTAAGTATGCGAGAACTGTTGACCAAAACAATACAGCATACGAGGGGCGTTATCGTAAGACTGTTCATAAGGTACCAACATTCAATGCCTATTCGGCATACAAATTGCTGTTCACAGATTTATAGTTAACATGATTCACTGTGTGAGCTTACTAGTTGTAACAAATCAGTTGTTATTATGAAAAACCCATAGCGTTGAATTTGGAAAGTTCTGTATTACGGTATAATAATTTTCAATTATTATTTTATTATTTTTAATCAGTATGATTGGCTGGTTTGAATCAGTAATACACAATGCGTTAAAGGAACGTTTCCTGTACAATGAAATTGGCATCTTCCCCTTTCTCTGACGACACTTCCTGCAATAATATCCCTGACGTGAAATCTGGATCTTCGAAATCACCTGACGATAGTTGCTCCAAGGGTTCATCATGATCATCATGATCATGATCATCATCATCATCATCATCATCATCATCATCATCATCATCATCATCATCATCATCATCATCATCATCAAGATCATCATTATCATCACCAAACAAGGGACCAAGGTAATGCCGAAGTAAACGCAAGTTTTCTTCACTTACTCTTCCCTGTAAATTTAATGATGGAATTATGTAAGAATATAAGAAGCCATAGCTCAATAATCAAGCAGGAATATAGAAACCATGAACACATACATGCGTCTTAACGGCCATTGCGTTATTTCAAAATGAGATCGTGTTGCCTATTATGCTTTAAAGTTTATTTGAGATTGTGCATCTTGCTTTTGATACGTTTATAAATATTAAACGCATGTGCAAACGCTAATTGTTTCAAATACGTTCTCTTCTCTATTATAGCGTGCGGTATGATTTTTACATTCTTTTGAAACTTTACTATAAGGTTTTGTTCGAAAATGACCTAGAGCTTTGCTTTTTGTCAAATTATTTTTTACGTATTGTCATTTTCATTTGTTATTATTATTTTATTATTTGTAATCATTATCATTGGCACTGGCATCTTTATAATAGCTTATACACTAGATTTTGAAAATCGATACCTTTCTGTATGTAAAATGTGGTTACAGGATTTGGTATACTTAAATATGAATTTATCAGATTTTTTCACCTAGAACAAATACACTTTTTTTGATAAGAATGATGCGTTTAGGATATTATTTATTATAACTAGATCAACATACACTTAACTGATATAAAATTAGTTTTCATTTACTCTCGTAATTATTTTATGAAAATTATAATTTGTTAAACTATGGGAAAATGTGCACGATTAATCAAATGTTTGAGAAATCAACAAATGTTTGTTTTTACGAAACGAAAGTGACAAAGTATCAATTTCAATTCTATTCTTATTGTCATATGTATAATGATAACCTTTTGTATATGCATGGGCATTTTACCTACTTTATAACTCAATCACATGTAAACTGCATGCATTATCTTGATTATTTTCTCAAATATGTCTTAGAGTGGCATGATCCTATTATAACACAGACTTCCGGTGTTGGGGGATATAAGCTATCATTTTTTTATGATATTATTTTTGTTCATGAATATTTTGTTAGAAAACATAACTATGCTTTTGTTATCAGCCTTGACAGATATCTTTGCCAAACTTAAATAATAAATTAATTCAACAAACGTATTGGCTTGTCGTTGGAAAATCAAGCAGGAGCATAGATACCATGCAAACATACTTGCTTCTAAACGATCATCGCTTTATTTCCAAAATGAGAACGTTTTGTCTATTATGCTTTAATGTGTATTTGTTTATTTGAGATGCTGCATCATATCAATATTTTAATACGTTCATAATTATTCAACGCATGTGTTTATGCTTATTGTTTGAAATAAGTTTTGTTCTTTATTTCGTACGGTGAGAATTTTACTTGCTTTCGAAACTTAACTGGAAGTATTGTTTGAAAATGAAGTAAAGCTTTGCTTTTTTCCAAGTTCTTTATTACGTATTGTCATTCTCATTTTAAATTATTATTTCATTATTTCTAATCAGTATCATAAGCATTGGCATCTTTATTATAGCGTATCCAATAGATTTAAAAATCTATTCCTTTCTGTAAGTAAAATGTGTTGACATGATTTGTAATAATAACAAATTAATTCATCTTATTTTATTCAACTAGCAACATACATTTTTTTCGATAACAAGGATGCGTTCAGTATATTATTTAATATAACTAGATCAACATACACTTGACTAATATAAAAATAGTTGACATATCCTTTCGTAATTATTTTATGAGTATTATAATTTGTTAAACTGTATTACTCAATGAAATTTCACCTATCGTGTGTTTCAATATGTTCCATAAACACTGACCATGTCTTTACAATAGTTAATTTTTAGTAAACTTAAACAAACTTAATTTAATAGAACTGTACACTCACATAAATTGTCACAGTAGTTAAATAAAACAAATATCAACTGACCTGAGAAACTGAAAAATCAACGCTATTAAGAAGGGGTGCGGAAGAATTCGAGTCGGATGTGCCTAACTCTGATCTTACATCTCTCAAATTGGCTGTGATGTCTGCCCGAGGGATCTGGTCAAGGATCGACAAACGATTGCTACGCTCTGGTTCGTTGACCAAAGGCTGCGAACAGAGTTAATAGTTTTAAGAGTTTCATTTCAAAATACATCGGACATATCTCCATCAGTATACAAAACAGGAAACATACTATTAAAGTACAGAGGTCACGTGATTAGCATGTTTATAATGTGAAAAACGGACGAAAACATTAAATAGCGAAATATGTATACGAAAACGTGTAAAAAAAAAACTTCTACATATACATGTACATGGTATATGTAAACAAAGAAGGTTGGTAGCGCGCTTACTAAAATTAATTAATGTCAGCTATAGTTTATTTTACCCTAAAAACAAGTATGAGTCACATTTCAATGAACATATTAATTTTCGTAAAATGTCACAGTAGTTCAATAATACTGACCACATAAACAGGTACGGCCTCGCCATTTATACGGGATCTGATACAAATCAAGGTGGCTGATCTTAACGCAGATTCTACAGGTCTAAAGTTAGGTGTGACGTCTTCCCTTGAGATCGGGTCAATGATCGGAATACGATTGATACGCCTGAGTACATCTACCGATGGCTGTAAATAGAGTTTATAGATTTTAGAGTTTATTTCAAAGTACGTTGAACATATGTACATGAGTATACAAAACATAAAATAAACGTATATATCAGTTAAGTGATTGGTTTGTTTATAATGTGGAAGAAAGAAGAATACATTAATAAGCGAATTATGTATACACCTACGGGTGAAAAGAAAACTTATTGACATATACATGTGCATGGTATAAATGAACAGAGAAGAGAGGTAAGACGTTTTCAATTAATCAATTTCAGCTAAAGTCTTTAATTATCCCGAAATCAAGTATGTATCACACATATATATTTTCAGTGCATTTTATAGATAGATAGATAGATAGATAGATAGATTATTTCGATCCAATAACTTGATTATGTTGACAGTTAATCATAGTACACAGTAATCAAGTTTCTAAGTGTGAAAGCTTTGTTAACAAATAATGATGGCTATTGTGAGTACACGTCAGGCAGGTAAGGAATGGTCGGTGGTTGATTTGTGTAACTATCAGTCTGGTAAGGCAAGTGTTTGTAGAAAGTGTTTGTTGAGTATTTCTAATTACTAATCTATTTGCGGCGAATTTTGAAAACAAAAGAATCCGGGACGACACATTTGTAATGGATTTGTACCATAACACACGATTGTCCTTGTGTTAGAAAATTGGGTCGTGTAGTTTCGTTTTCAATTACGAACCTACGAATCCATTTAAAGCAGCTAGACTGGTTTTGCAAAGCACTATTCATATCAAATAACTGTTTGGAAAAAATAGATAAACGTTTAGAGAAAATACGTTTTTACCAGCTATTTAAAGCCACCAAAACGCTCATTATCAACAAATATTTCGTAAAATGTTTCATAAAATAAAGTTACCCAATAATTATCCCTTAAAGCGATAGCCAAAATTTCAACGTTAGCAGTTGTCTAGATTTTGCGAGATACAAAATGCTCTTTTTTATTTGTTGTGGTACAATATATATTCAACACATCTGTATGTTCCAATTAAGTTTTCGTGTGTCGTATGAATAGATATTGTTACGGGAAATTTAAATGGAATTTATTGTGCCACAAAACAAAAACAACTAAAAAAGAGCATTTTGTATCAACAAAATATTTCCATGAAAATGTTCACCACGTGAATTGTGACAGGACTTAAATAATACAAATATCAACTCACAACATACGGAGCTACGGCCTCGCCATTTAGAAAAGATCCGTGCTTCCTACCGTCGACATGTAGTTTACATAGTGTATATTTGAAAAGCATAGTGTATTTATACAATTTAAAATAAGACACCTGTGCAGAAGAAGGTTCCCTGTTCTGTGGTTTGTTGTAGAACACCGTGCAGTTGTAAGGCAGATTCGGGTTGTTCGGTGGTTGCATTTGGAACTGACCAGGCTGGTGGCCTAATATGTCCTGGGAGTTTTGACGCCGAAAGGTACTGGTATACGGGGTCATCTATAATGGCAGCGCTTAGGGCAATACGATACAATAAAGAGCTAATTCTTCATATGAGCAAACTCTTCACATGCGTATGCTTTGCAATGTTAATAAGTCCATTTTTATTTTAAAATTAAATATAACCTGTAAATGAATTGGTCGTTATCTTCAGTGGTTAGAAGCAACGCATCGGCTTGTTGGAATTTTGGTTAGACATGATGGGTTTGATTGTGTTGACACCAGGCTGGTAAACCATGGTAGGAGGTCGCATTGGGAACACACTTAAACTGGCGTGATTGTGTAGTGCGAACGCCAGTAAGTGGGAACACACTAGGCGGGTATGGCATGGTCGTTGGGTGCATAGTATTGACAAAAAGCTGATAAGCCCTGGTCGGTGTGTACATTGTGATGACACCAGGCTTGTAAGACATGGTCGGTGGGTGTATTGTGTTGACATCAGGCTTGTTAGGCACGTAACGTTAAGAGTGCATACCACAAAATGCTGGTCAGACAAGGTCGTTGGGTTTATCGTGTTGACACAAAAAGCATGTGTATGTGTGCATTGTGTTGACGCCAGGCTAGTGGTTGTAGTATTGGTAAGACGAGATCGATAGACACCATGCTTCTAAGGCATGGTAGGTTGGTGTATTGTGCTGACATCAGGCTTGTTAGGCATGTTAGTTACGTTCAGGGTGCACACCACAAAATGCTGTTCAGACATAGTCGGTGGGTTTACTGTGTTGACACAAAAAGCATTTGTATGTGTGCATTGTGTTGACACCAGGCTAGTTGTTGTAGTATTGGTAAGACGAGATCGATAGACACCAGTCTTGTAAGCAATGGTCGTTTGGTGCATAATAAACACATCACATTGTGAAGGCATGGTAAGTGGGTACACACCGGGCAGGTTAGGCATGATCGGTGGATTCATTAGGTAGACACCAGGGTGGTACGTCATTGTCGGATGGTGCAATGTGTTGACGCCAAGCTTGTTAGGAATTGTCGTTGGGTGAATTGGTTTGACATCAGGCTGGTAAGGCATTGTCGGTGGGTGTATTAGGTACACACCAGGCTGGTATGGCATGGTCGGTAGGTGTATTAGGTACACACCAGGCTGGTATGGCATGGTCGGTGGATGTATTAGGTACACACCAGGCAGGTAAGGCATGGTCGGTGGGTGTTTTAGGTACACACCAGGCTGGTATGGCATGGTCGGTGGGTGTATAAGGTACACACCAGGCTGGTATGGCATGGTCGGTGGGTATATTAGGTACACACCAGGCTGGTTAGGCATGGTCGGTGGGTGAATTATGTTGGCATCAGGCTGGTAAGGCATGGTCGGTGGGTGCATTGGGTACACACTAGGCAGGTAAGGCATGTTCGGTGGGTGCGTTTGGTACTCACCAGAATGGCTTCCAAACATGCCACCGGAATGTTGAGGAACATTCACATTTGGGCACCACATCTTGAACGGTATTTTGGAGGGCATCAGTAAAGGTTATGGATGGGTTATCAAGTTGTTTTGCGGACACAATTTTAATGTATTGTAACTGTGAGCTTAACATTGAACCCATCCCCCCATTTTCAACAAAAGTAATCTCCTTGTAAAAGAATGTATAAACACCAATTAAGATCGTAGGAATATCTCTACTACTTCTCAAATGATTGACTTATGGTATTTGTTCTCGAGTGGTTTAATATAAATCTCAGATTTAAGCCCCCTACCTACCGTCGACATATATTTTATACAGTGTTTCTATAACCTTTATAATACATTTTTGAATTCAAAATAAGACACCTGTGAAATAGGTCTGCTGTTCTGTGGTTGGTTGGAGAACTCCATGCGGTTATAAGGCTGGTTTGAATTGGTCGGTAGTTGTATTGGGTAATGTTGGTAGCCCAACGTGTCCTGTGAGATCTGAGGCCAAAAGGTACTGGCATTCGGGTTCATCTGAAATGGCAGAGCTAACGGTAAAACACTTAAATAAAAAGGTAATAATTCATAAGTGCTACAACATCTTGACAGATGAATGCTTTGCAATTTCAGTAAGTACATTTAAAAATAACAATAAGTCTTCTATGAAATGGTTGTCATATTATGTGGTTGGCACCAGCACACCGGTTGGTTGTAGTGTTGGTTAAGGCCCAGTCTCACTATGATGCCGGTGGAGCCCCGGTGCGTGATCCGGGATCTACCAGGGTGAACCGGGGCTCTACCGGGATGAACCGGGGCTCCACCGGGGACGACCGGAATGAACCGGGGACGACCAGGAACAACCGGGGCTCCAACGGCAAAGTATTAAAATGTTTAATACCTCCGGGATGAACCGGGAGTCACCGGGAAGAACCGGCAACGACAATCGCGGCACAGGCAACAACCGGAACGGCACCAGCAACAACCGGGACGGCACCGTAGCTCCATCGGGGCCCATACAGATCCCGGCAGAGCTACGACAACGCCTCGATTGTCGCCGGTGTTACCCCGGTGGATCCCCGGTGAATGCCGGCAGAGTCCATGTATAGCTACGGTACAACGTTAAACCGGCGCTCTGCCGGGACGCCAACGGCATTCACCGGGGCTCCGCCTGGGCATTACCGGCGACGATCGGGTTTAAACCGGCGCGTTGCCGTAGCTCTGCCGGGGTCTGATGCCGGTATAGTCCCGGTGAGTGCCGGTGGAGTTACGGTATACCGGGGCTCTGCCGGACGCTGCCGGCTTTTACCGGGGCTCCACCTGGGCATTACCGTCGACAACCGGGGTTCTGACGGGACTCCACCGGGATAAACCGTAGCTAGTCCGGGGTTGACCGGACTCTGTCGGGTTGTTTACCGGCTTCAACCGGGGAGGCACCGGGAAATAGTGTGACCGCGTCAAAATATTTCAACGAATCATCCCGGTTCTCGCCGGTCGACCGGCGTTAGCAAACCGGGATAGACCGGGGCTCCACCGGCAATAGTGAGACTTGGGCTTAAGAAATGATCGGTGGATAAATTTTATTGATATTTGGATAGTAAGCGATGTTCGGTGGGTGCATTATGAACACACCACATTGGTAAGGCATGGTCGGTGGCTGCATTGGTTACACAACAGCAGGTAAGGCATGGTCGGTTGGAATATTAGGTAGACACCAGGCTGGTTAGGCATGGTCGGTGGGTGCATTGGGTACACACAAGGCTGGTAAGGCATGGTCGGTGGGTGTATTGTGTTAACGCCAAGCTTGTTTGGCATTTGCGATGGGTGAATAGTGTTTAAATCAGGCTGGTAAGGCATGGTCGATGGGTGTATTGGGTACACAACAGGCTGGTTTGGCATGGTCGGTGGGTGTATTGGGTAGACACCAAGCAGGTACGGCATGGTCGATCGGTGTATTGTGTACACACCAGGCTGGGAAGGCATTGTCGTCGGGTGCATTGGGTACACACCAGGCAGGTTAGGCGCGGTCGGTGGGTGCATTGAGTACACGCAAGGCATGTACGGCATGGTCGGTGGGTGCATTCGGTACACACCAGGCAGGTAAGGCATGTTCGGCGGATGCATTGGGAAGACACCAGGCAGGCTAGACATAGTCGGCGGGTGCATTAGGTAGACACCAGGCAGGTTAGACATGGTCGGTGGGTGTATTGGGTACACAGCAGGCTGGTTAGGCATGGTCAGTGGTTGCATTTGGTACACACCAGGCTGTTAAGGCATTGTCGGTGGGTGCATTGGGTACACACCAGGCTTGTTAGGAATTGTCGTTGGGTGAATTATGTTGACATCAGGCTGGTAAGGTATGATCGGTGGGTGCATTGGGTACACACCATGCAGGTAAGGCATAGTCGGTGGGTGTATTGTGTTGACACCAGGCTGGTAAGGCATGGTCGGTGGGTGCATTTGGTACACACCAAGCTGGTTAGGCATGATCTATGGGTGTATTGGGTACACACCAGACAGGTAAGGCATAGTCGGTTGGTGTATTGTGTTGACATCAGGCTGGTTAAACATGGTCGGTGGGTACATTGGGTACACAATAGGCAAGTAAGGCATGGTCCATGGTTGCATTGAGTTGACGCCAAGCTTGTTATAAATTGCCGTTGGGTACATTGTGTTTACGCCAAGCTGGTAAGGCATGGTCGGTGGGTGCAATGGGTACACACCAGGCATGTTAGACATGGTCGGTGGGTACATTAGGTAGACACCATGCTGGTAAGACATGGTTGGTGGGTGCATTGGGTACACACCAGGCAGGTTAGGCACGGTCGGCGGGTGCATTGTGTTGACGCCAAGCTTGTTTGGAATGTTCGTTGGAAGAATTGTGTGGAAATCCGGCTGGTAAGGCATGGTCGGAGGTTGCATTTGGTACACACCAGGCAGCTAAGACATGGTCGGCGGTCGCATAGGGTATACACCAGGCTGGTAAGGCATGGTCGGTGGGTGCATTGTATTGACGTCAAGCTTGTTTGGAATTTTCGTTGGGTGAATTGTGTTGAAATCATGCTGGTGAGGCATGGTCGTTGGGTACATTGTATACACACCAGGCAGGTAAGGCATGGTCAGTGGGTGTATTGTGTTGACGCCAGAGTGTTAGGAATTGTCGTTGGGTAAATTATGTTGACATCAGGCTGGTAAGGCATGGTCGGTGGGTAAATAGGGTACACACCATGCAGGTTAGGCATGGTCGGTGGGTGCATTGTGTTGACGCCAAGATTGTAAGAAATTGTCGTTGGGTAAATTATGTTGACATCAGGCTGGTTAGGCATGGTCGGTAGGTGCATTGGGTACATACCAGGCAGGTTAGGCATGATCGGTGGGTGCATAGGGTAGACACCAGGCAGGTTAGGCATGGTCGTTGGGTGCATTGCGTTGACGCCAAGATTGTAAGGAAATGTCGATGGGTAAATTATGTTGACATCAGGCTGGTTAGGCATGGTCGGTTGGTGCAGGGTGATGACAAATGTTGGTTAGACATGGTCGGTGGATGCATTGGGTAGACACCATGCTTCTAAGGCATGGTAGGTTAGTGTATTGTGTTGACATCAGTCTTGTTAGGCATGTTCGTTACGTTCAGGGTGCACACCACAAAATGCTGGTTAGATAAGGTCGGTGGGTGTATTGTGTTGACACAATAGGCAATGTCTATGTGTGCATTGTGTTGACACCAGGCTTGTTATGCATAGTCTGTTGGTGAATTGCGTACACATCATGCTGGCCAGGCTTGTTAGGTTGATGCATTTGGTACTCACCAGAATGGCTAACAAACATGCCACCGGAATGTTGAGGAACATTCACATTCGGGCACCACATCTTTAAAGGTGTTTTGGAGGGCATCAGTAAAGGTTATGGATGGGTCATCAAGTGTTTCCACGGACACAAGTTTAATGTATTGTAACTGTGAGCTTAACCTTGAACCCATCCTCCCCATGTTCAACCAAAGTAATCTCCTTGCGAAGGAATGTATAAACGCCAATTAAGTTCGTAACAATATCGTATATCGTAATAATCTACTCCTTCTCAAATAATTCACTTATGATATTTGTTCTCGAGTGGTTTAATATAAATCTCGGATTGCAGAAGCTCCCTACTAACCGTCGACATATATTTTACATATTGTATCTATAAACTTAATTATTAATTTATAAATTCAAAATAAGACACCTGTGAAAAAGGTCTGCTGTTCTGTTGTTGGTCGGATAACTCCATGCGGTTATTAGGCTGGTTTGAATTGGTCGATGGTTGCATTGAGTACTGTTGGTGGTCCAAAATGTCATGTGAGTTCTGAGGCCGAAAGGTACTGGCATTCGGGTTCATCTGGAATGACAGAGCTTAAGGTCGTACACTAAAATAAATAGGTAAATATTCATACGTGCAACAACATCTTGACAGATGAATGCTTTGCAATTTCAGTTAGTACATTTAAAAATAACAATAAGTCTTCTTTGAAGAGGTTGTGATATTATGTGGTTG
Source organism: Dreissena rostriformis (assembly GCA_007657795.1). Lineage (NCBI taxonomy): Eukaryota > Metazoa > Mollusca > Bivalvia > Myida > Dreissenidae > Dreissena > Dreissena rostriformis. The sequence continues at coordinate 15,619 of VMBQ01002397.1, forward strand.
GGTTGTTGTAGCGTTGGTTAGACATGATTGGTGGATACATTTTATTGACACCACGCAAGTTAGCGATGGTCGGTGGGTGTATTATGAACACACCACTTTGGTTAGACATGATCGGTGGGTACATTGGGTACACACCAGGCTGGTAATGCATGGTTGGTGGGTGCATTGGGTAATCACCAGGCAGGTTAGACACGGTCTGTGGGTGCATTGGATAGACACCAGGCTGGTAAGGCATGGTCGGTGTGTGCATTGGATAGACACCAGGCTTGTTAGGCATGGTCGGTTGATGGATTTTGTTTTCACAAGGCTTGTTATGCATGGTCGTAGGGTGCATTGGATAGACACCAGGCTGGTTAGGCATGGTCGGTTGATGCATTTTGTTTACACGAGGCTTGTTATGCATGGTAGGTTGTTGCATTTTGTTTACACCAGGCTTGATAGGCATTGTCGATGGTTTCTTTATGTTGACACATGCTGGTTAGACAGTTGCCGTTGGTGCATTTGTTGACACTAGGCTGATTATGCATTGTCGGTTTTTCAATTGCGTACACGCCATGCTAGTTGTGCATAACGGGCGGTGGCACGGGTTACACACCAGGGTTGTTTGGCATAGTCGGTGGATGCATGGGGCACACACTGTGCTGGCTTGGCATGGTCGGAAGGTCACTTGGTATCACCAGGCTTGTAATGCATAGCCGGTTGGTGCGTTGCTTACACATCAGACTGGTTAGGTATGGTCGATGAATGCATTTGGTATACACCAGTCTGATGTGTCATAGTCGGTGGATATATGTGGTACACATCAAGCTGACTTGGCATGGTCAATAGGCGAAAAGGTTCACATCAGATTGGTAAGACGATATCGGTGGGTACATTGTGTACACACCGGGTGGGCTGTCAAACTGCACGTTTGTTTCTGAGTGTAAGGGACACCCTTAAATAAAACTTATCTTGACCTCAGTTAACCTTTATTTTGCATAAAACATTTACCAAACGTAAAAACACGTTGTTAAACTTGATATTTTCTTATAAACACATGTTGAAGAATTTTGACTGAACATTCAAAGCATGTTTACATTAAAAATGCAGTTCATAGAATGTAGATCAACTTATGATTTAATATAATTGTAAGGTGATGTTTAGAAATGATGTATGCTCTCATCTATTGGTTAATCAATAAATTGTATCCCAAATGCGAAGCTAATAGCTGATTTATTTTGAAAAAACGGATTCATTATTCTAGTCGGTCTGATTTATTTTCAAGGAACATTCACATTCGGGCACCACATCTTGAACGGTATTTTGGAGGGCATCAGTAAAGGTTATGGATGGGTTATCAAGTTGTTTTGCGGACACAATTTTAATGTATTGTAACTGTGAGCTTAACATTGAAACCATCCTCCCCATATTCAACAAAAGTAATCTCCTTGTGAAAGAATGCATAAACACCAATTAAGATCGTAGGAATATCTCCACTCCTTCTCAAATGATTGACTTATGGTATTTGTTCTCGAGTGGTTTTATAGAAATCTCAGATTGAAGCCCCCTACCTACCGTCGACATATATTTTATACAGTGTTTCTATAACCTTTATAATACATTTTTGAATTCAAAATTAGACACCTGTGAAAAAGGTCTGCTGTTCTGTGGTTGGTTGGAGAACTCCATGCGGTTATAAGGCTGGTTTGAATTGGTCGGTAGTTGTATTAGGTACTGTTGGTAGCCCTACGTGTCATGTGAGATCTGAGGCCAAAAGGTTCTGGCATTCGGGTTCATCTGGAATGGCAGAGCTAACGGTAAAACACTTAAATAAATAGGTAATCATTCATAAGTGCAACAACATTTTGACAAATGAATGCTTTGCAATTTCAGTAAGTACATTTAAAAATAACAATAAGTCTTCTATGAAGTGGTTGTCATATTATGTGGTTGGCACCAGCACACCGGTTGGTTGTAGTGTTGGTTAAGGCCCAGTCTCACTATGATGCCGGTGGAGCCCCGGTGCGTGATCCGGGATCTACCAGGGTGAACCGGGGCTCTACCGGGATGAACCGGGGCTCCACCGGGGACGACCGGAATGAACCGGGGACGACCAGGAACAACCGGGGCTCCAACGGCAAAGTATTAAAATGTTTAATACCTCCGGGATGAACCGGGAGTCACCGGGAAGAACCGGCAACGACAATCGCGGCACAGGCAACAACCGGAACGGCACCAGCAACAACCGGGACGGCACCGTAGCTCCATCGGGGCCCATACAGATCCCGGCAGAGCTACGACAACGCCTCGATTGTCGCCGGTGTTACCCCGGTGGATCCCCGGTGAATGCCGGCAGAGTCCATGTATAGCTACGGTACAACGTTAAACCGGCGCTCTGCCGGGACGCCAACGGCATTCACCGGGGCTCCGCCTGGGCATTACCGGCGACGATCGGGTTTAAACCGGCGCGTTGCCGTAGCTCTGCCGGGGTCTGATGCCGGTATAGTCCCGGTGAGTGCCGGTGGAGTTACGGTATACCGGGGCTCTGCCGGACGCTGCCGGCTTTTACCGGGGCTCCACCTGGGCATTACCGTCGACAACCGGGGTTCTGACGGGACTCCACCGGGATAAACCGTAGCTAGTCCGGGGTTGACCGGACTCTGTCGGGTTGTTTACCGGCTTCAACCGGGGAGGCACCGGGAAATAGTGTGACCGCGTCAAAATATTTCAACGAATCATCCCGGTTCTCGCCGGTCGACCGGCGTTAGCAAACCGGGATAGACCGGGGCTCCACCGGCAATAGTGAGACTTGGGCTTAAGAAATGATCGGTGGATAAATTTTATTGATATTTGGATAGTAAGCGATGTTCGGTGGGTGCATTATGAACACACCACATTGGTAAGGCATGGTCGGTGGCTGCATTGGTTACACAACAGCAGGTAAGGCATGGTCGGTTGGAATATTAGGTAGACACCAGGCTGGTTAGGCATGGTCGGTGGGTGCATTGGGTACACACAAGGCTGGTAAGGCATGGTCGGTGGGTGTATTGTGTTAACGCCAAGCTAGTTTGGAATTTGCGATGGGTGAATTGTGTTTAAATCAGGCTGGTAAGGCATGGTCGATGGGTGTATTGGGTACACAACAGGCTGGTAAGGCATGGTCGGTTGCTGTATTGGGTAGACATTAAGCAGGTACGGCATGGTCGATCGGTGTATTGGGTACACACCAGGCTGGGAAGGCATTGTCGGTGGGTGCATTGGGTACACACCAGGCAGGTAAGGCGCGGTCGGTGGGTGCATTGGGTACACGCAAGGCATGTACGGCATGGTCGGTGGATGCATTCGGTACACACCAGGCAGGTAAGGCATGTTCGGCGGATGCATTGGGAAGACAACAGGCAGGCTAGACATAGTCGGCGGGTGCATTAGGTAGACACCAGGCAGGTTAGACATGGTCGGTGGGTGTATTGGGTACACAGCAGGCTGGTTAGGCATGGTCAGTGGTTGCATTTGGTACACACCAGGCTTGTNTTATTTCCGTCTTCTGGACAGCTACGGGTGTGTGACACTCAACGGTGTGTAAACTTCCGCATAACCATTGATAAGATTGTTCTAAACCGCCAACCCCTTCGTGGATGACACATTGAAGTGCAATTTTACAACCACATGTTTTAGGGTACATGAACAACTATTTTTATCAACAAGATTCGTGCGTCACGTTTTCGCATTTCTTTTTTAATTTTGTGTTGGTATATGTAAAATTGATTTAAAACGTTTGGAACGCGCGTTTGTTTTGTGATCAATGATGGGGGAAAGTATGAGGCTCGGTTAGCCGATACACTGGTTTAAACCTCCAATGCTTTGCAGTGACCGTTTCACTTCGATGTCATGATCCCACTGTGTTAAACACTGTATGCTTATTGTCGTATACTTTTGACGTTCATCAAAGTTCTGGAATGACATTACAAACACGATAGTTTTCCGCTTCCTCTTGTCACATTAACATTGGTTCAAACGAAGATATGGAATAGATCTTCTGTTTAAACAAGTAGAAAGCAGGTAGTAAGTGACAAAATCAATTGTATGATTTAGTCTGAAGTATATATTGTCTTGAAACGAGGACTAGATATATGTTTTGTTGAAAGCATAAAAACAACTCAGCCTGGTATTAAAACAATATTTGACTATTTCACTTTCCAAAATATGTTCTTTCAAGTAAATTGCATGTTCCGTTATAATATGTTCAAACTATGGTGAATATACTGCAATGAATAAATACATTCTGTTGAATGCATTTAATAGTACAAAGCGATACACATGTGTCAATTATTTTATTACTTGTCCCTTTCATAAACAATGTAACTCCTGAAACTAAATCAGAAGAGAAATACTTAGTCTAATCCACTACTTTTATAACATATCACTTACTATAAACATAAAATGTTCAAAACTGGGATCATCGCATTTGAAAGGTCAATGCAAAGCAAGATTGCAAGAGTTCAAATTCGGCTTTCAAATTCAGATTCGGAACATGTAATATTAATCTGTCACGAATATATAGTGAATAATAGGTTGGTGACGTGGATGGAGAATGGTTATCTGGCAAGGCGGAGGAATTTATCGGGTGATTATTTTATTTATCATGTCACATTTACAACATTTTGAATTATACCTTTAACACATTTTATTACAGACAAATGATTTATTGACATAACAAAATAGTTATTCTGGTCGTGCCTCCTACATGTACGCAACATTCCTAACGACCGAATAACTACCGATTGTGTCACGTAAAAATTAGTTCCAAATTAAACCGTTCCTTTTAATACTTTCCTTTTGAAAATATGAGAAGAAATTAAAAACGAATCGAGAATGTGATATTTTTATTGTTAGAATTTGAAAAAAAATATGCAACAGTAAAACAAAAACTCAATTTTATTTGAACATTCAATTAAACAAAATGATGTGCACATTCAGTGTAAGTCAACGGATATAAATGAAATTGAGCCACGAATAAAATAATAATAATCGGGAATAATTATTATTTTGATAATTAAAATATCGATTGCAGATGAGACTGTGCTGTAGAATAGATTAATACTATTATTTAAGCTTTGACAGGAGTCATAAAAAAAATGTGTAAACACACGCTTACCTCAATGGCAATTTAAATCCCATGCTAATAACAATAAAGTTACAACGATATACACTTCCAGGTGTTATGCATGACAAACACACAATCCCGAAATAAGTTTTGGATTCGTTGGATGCTTTAAACAAATATTTTACTGTTAAAAAACCACCACGTCCATAGTATTGTCCCAAAATGTTTCGTCACCGAAAGGACGTCACACGAGATACGTCATAAATTGCGTAAATTGTGGGTACGAAAAAAAAATGGGTACGACAAAACTTTGGTACGAACAATTTTGGGTAAGAAAAAAAATGTGGGGGTACGGGTAAGTAGTACCCGTGTACATCTTTTGGGTGGGCGTGGTCGGACACTATCTCCTCCTACACTATTGGCACTAGAACCTTGAAACGTACACACATGGTAGCTATAAGCATATGTGCAACGGCGCACTATTTGGAATTTTGATCTGACCCCTGGGTCAAAAGTTATTATCATGTGCGTCGTATGTTGTTAGTAAAATGAGTATTTTTTAACCATTTTACCCATTTATATACACATAACTTTTGACCAAGGGGTCAGATCAAAATTCCAAATAGTGCACCGTCGCACAATTGCTCATAGCAACCATGTGTGTAAGTTTCAATGTTCTAGTGCTAATAGTGTAGGGGGAGATAGTGTCCAGGACAGACGGACAGAACGCGGAGATCAATACAATATCCCCACGCTTTTAAAAGAGTGGGAATAATAAGTATTATTTAACGAGAATCATGATTCATATTCTGAAACAAATGTAAACCAAAAATATCCACACTAGGTGACCTTGATGCATTAATAAGAGTACAAATATAATCGATGGTGACGAAGTACTATCACGCGCTAAGTATGAAATCCGATTGAGTCATTTTTTAAAACGATATACACTTTAGAGCTGAATGTTCACCATACTAAAAATGCAAATCTGTTCTAAACGAAACTCAGAATTGTAAACATTTGTTAAATAAATACTCAGTATTTCATTTGGTATATACTAACGTTAACGAACACGTTACGAACACAGTTACATTGTCTACGAATCCTTTGATGGAACAATGTCTTATATTTAATACCAAAATTGTTATTTTCAATTATAGAATTAGCAAACCTTACAACGTTGATCATTCAAACCTATTTTAAATATGTTTAAGTTTACCTAAGTTATAGTCATTAAAACCATATTAATCTATTAAAAGTGAACATGATGCAGTAGCCTTCAAAATGAGAGTTCTTTAGTTATCATTATTAATTTATTATTCTTCTCTTATTTCGTAGGTAAATAAATGCTCCATACACGTTTACCTCTAGAATAGGCCCGCTTTTTCTATATGAAATATGCTGCACATAATATAATGTTATTAACATGAGACCTGCACATAATATACTGCACATAATATAACGTATTTAACAAAAGACCTGCAAAAACAGTCCATTCTTGTAAAACAGTTAACAAAAATTCTGCGAAACCAAAGTACAAATCATATGTTACTTTCTGGGTAATATTGATAAGCTAACGGTTTATGAAACAGAAACTGCTTTATACATAATACGTTCAAATAACAAATTCCTTAAGCGAAAGTAAAAGTATCATTTTACTTCCTGCTTATTGATACGTTACGGGTATTCATAAGATAATCTTATAACGAATGTCAAATAACCATTCAATACAAATCGAAATTGTGTTTGATTCTGCGTATAAATAAAGACAAACATTGAAACAAGTCACACGACCGTCACGTGCGTTCTAAATGTGAATAAAATTTGCTAACCTGCCAATTTCTAAATATACTGATAAGACCATAAATTCTTTAACGAACATGTGTTGCGCACTTTAATAGTTGAATGTTTAAACACAATACCGTGCGTAGGTGATGTAAACTAAAGTACACACTTTGTTATATTAGGAAACTATTATCGAGCTTATGAAGGTGTGATAGCATAAATAATGTTGTTATGTCGCAAATATTAAAAAGAACAACCAAATGTCTTTATCAAGGTACTATTATGCATTTTCAATACTGAGTCCAGGTCCTAAAATTATTCATGGGTAAGACTGATTAGACATCGATGCTTACAGAATAGCACTCTTCACCAAACATTGTGTTTCAACTAAAGAGTTTTTACTTTTTTTTACACATCACATTAGCATCAACAAGGAAATGTTCATACTTTGATATGTTCTTCAGTGGTTTGAAAAATTGACATTAAAAGTTTTCCAGTCATAGAAGTGCACAGGCTTCTTTACATCGACAACCCTGTGTGGTACATTATGCCCTCCTTAAGGAGAAGGCCACAGTCTCAGCAACTGTCGCAATGGCCTCTGCATAGCAAAATCTTGAAACGTGTGAGGAATGAACATCAGTAAAATATAAAAAAAATATTTGTATTATGAATAATGGAATTAATAATTTTGCAAGTACTCATTACAATATATATATTAAACTATTTGCATATTTGAATATTGATGTTTGCTTATGCATTTAGGTTTCTTTACGAGTTTTTCATAATAAGATGGTTAGGCAATATCTTGTGATAAAAATACATCCACTTTGACTTTCACAATCCAAAATACCAATCAGGCTCAAACTTGGTGTAGCCAGTTACCATCATCGAGTACCTCATTTGAATGCGTTGCTTTAATTGAAAATTGGAAGAAATATTTACATAATTTCGCAATCTGTAAAAAATACGCAAACAACTAAAGTGACAAACTACACGTATAATGTCTATTGTAACCCCTTATTTATTTGTTACACATAAGCAAAGTGTTTTGAAACATTGTTTATTATCATATATTCATTCAATATGCTATATATGCATGGTATTAAATGTAAATAGGGGACCAATTTGGTCCATAATTTTATTCTTCAAGTTGTAAAAAATAGTAACATTATTACAAGTTTTCATGTTATAACAATTGTATGCAAATTCATTTTCTTACCAACAACAACTCTCAACAATGAATACCAAAGTGAACAGTTCTTTTTATTTTAGTCTGAACCTCAATGTGAAAGGCTGCGTCTGTCTCCCCTAGGCCATAGTGGTGAAGGTAGTGGTATACATAATTGATAACAGTGTTTTTGCCTTTCCCTGGCGATTCTCCATCATTACCCATGTACAATACATGTTTTCCTGCAACAGGAACATAAACAACCTTTACTGTCTGCAGACAACAAGAGCATACTCACTATAATTTTGATTTGATAGTGTAAAACACATTTCCTGTACACCTAAAAGAATGACTCTATTGACAAATGTGTATGCGTTATGTTTTTAGTACAATACCGAGCATACTTCTGTTGAACAGAGCTTTGATCTTGGACCTTACATAAGAACATTCAAATCATGCTTAAATTTGGAGTTTCAATTGAATATTAGCATCATATACATAAATATTAAAGGGACTGTAAACCACGAATGACGAAAAAAAGAAAAGTTCTAAAATACCGTTTTTTTTACAATTATTAGTTTATATTGATCAAAATATCACGTCTGGTATATTACATTACTTGAAAAACTTCATATTTTCAGTACTTTCGGTAATAAAGTAATAAAAGTTTGCGAAGTGAAATCGAAAGTACATCGCGAAATAGGTGACATAACGTTATACACACTATAAATAAAGCAAGTAGATTGATCATTTTATATATATAATATATATACAATTCACTACGCATGCACAATTTGCATTCCTGGGTTTACCACGTGACGATGATGATCAATCTACTTGCGTTATTTATAGTTAACTGGTAGTTACCTGGTATGCATACCCAGTACAAATAAATATATACAAAAATAAAGTAAAATTTAAAAGACAACTTTTTGTATAATGTTATATACCAGTCGTGATATGTTAATCAATATAAACTAATTATTGTAAAAAATACGGTATTTTAGAATTTTTCTTTTGTCGGCATTCGTGGTTTACAGTCCTTTTAAGTTGCAACCAAACCTTAACCATTGCAATCTAAAAGGTGAGTATTATTGCAAGAAGTATTTGAAATACAAGAGCTGAAAATCATTTTTAATGGTATTTTATGCTGCTGCAATATCTGTGGTTGATAGCTTGATGTATGGTCAACACATTCACTATAANACCGGGCTGGTGAGACATGGTCAATGTGTGCATTACGTTGACGCCAGGCTTGTTAGATATGGTATGTAGGTGCATTGTGTTGACACCAGGCTTGTAATGCATAGCCGGTTGGTGCGTTGCTTACAAATCAGACTGGTTAGGTATGGTCGATCAGTGCATTCGGTATACACCAGTCTGATGTGTCATAGTCGGTGGATATATGTGGTACACATCAGGCTGACTTGGCATGGTCAATATGCTCTCATATATTGGTTAATCAATCAATTGTATCCCAATGCGAAGCTAATAGCTGATTTATTTTGAAGACTTAAAAAAAAGGATTCATTATTCTAGCCGGTCTGATTTATTTTGTCTTGCTCTTGAGGTTACTGTTGATGCTGATGATGATAATGACGACGACGACGATGATGATGATGACGATTTATATTTCAGATACAAGTTTAAAATCTTAAAATCAAAGAAGAACTTGAATTATTGTATATATTTTGTTATATATTATAATACCGTGTTGAATGATACTGTAGTAAGAAACAAAAAGAACCATCATTTTATAATATCAAAATACCGTCAATAATAAGTCATAACATTGTACAAAGTCTCACAATATGTTTTAAACACGCATTAACTTATTCGTTATGATACTCCTGGTCTTTCAATCAGGATCTCATTATAGGGCTCTGAAAGTTTATTGGAAAGACAACGCAAACAAATTAATTTATATTTCAAGAAAAGGTCCCACTGATAACGCGCTGTTTATCGAATAATCCAATGTTTTTCCCAATAGTATGTTATCGTACATGCGCTTAGAAGGACTATCTTTTTCTAATACGGAGGCAAATTGTAAGACGGGTTAAAAACAGCGCTCAATGTATATATATTTATAAATCTATGAGCATCGTGTGTTTGTTTCAAGTTTTATATAAACTACTGATGAAATATTGTACGATTATTTTTTGTTGTTCATTTCTGCGAATGTATCAGTAACACTGTTATTTTGTTGTATTAATTCAACTTTCACTTCTCGCAGTAAATAAACTATCTACTTTCGCATTTGACCAATGATTGTGTAACGTTTCGTCTAGTACCACGCGGGGGTTCGCAAGAGAGGAGTTTCTTCCTGTATTTGTGAGCAAGTGTTTTTGTGGGCTACTAGTGTTATTAACAAGTTTTGGTCACGACAATATTATCCTCCGCCGTATACATACCCTATCTGTGATCGGCTCGATCTCCGACGGCTTATTTTCGTTTGTATTGACTTCAAGAGGTCCGGGGTTTTTCTCCACATCGCCGCATTGTGTAATGATGAGAGTCAAACACAAAATCACTCGCAGGCTTGTTAAGAATGCCCCTTTTGATACAAATAACGTTACGATGCAACACTTTAAATTCCTAGATTGTTTAAAACATCCTATTCTACCACGCCAAACATCTATGTCAATACCCATTTTATATTTAACTTCACATTAGTCGAAGGAGTATAAACACGTCCGCCAATGCAAAAAACTGATAACCCCAAACACGACCTTGTGACAGTAATTTTGATTTGGGTTCCCAAGATAGTATTTCCGTCTTCTGGACAGCTACGGGTGTGTGACACTCAACGGTGTGTAAACTTCCGCATAACCATTGATAAGATTGTTCTAAACCGCCAATCCCTTCGCGGATGACACATTGAAGTGCAATTTTACAACCACATATTTTAGGGTACATGAACAACTATTTTTATCAACAAGATTCGTGCGTCACGTTTTCGCATTTCTGTTTTAATTTTGTGTTGGTATATTTAAAATTGATTAAAAACGTTTGGAACGCGCGTTTGTTTTGTGATCAATGATGGGGGGAAGTATGAGGCTCGGTTAGCCGATACACTGGCTTAAACCTCCAATGCTTTGCAGTGACCGTTTCACTTCGATGTCATGACCCCACTGTGTTAAACATTGTATGCTTATTGTCGGTGTTCTGTTATGAAAGCCGTCGATAAGAACATGAGTTTCCCTCCTGATAGAGGTTTTGGAGTTTCATGTTTTACTTCATTATGTCTACTTTTGACCGACGTTCATCAAAGTTCTGGAATGACATAACAAACACGATAGTCTTCCGCTTCCTCTTGTCACATAAACATTGGTTCACACGAAGATTTGGAATAGATCTTCTGTTTAAACAAGTAGAAAGCAGGTAGTAAGTGAGAAAATCAATTGTATGATTTAGTCTGAAGTATATATTGTCTTGAAACGAGGACTAGATATATGTTTTGTTGAAAGCATAAAAACAACTCAGCCTGGTATTTAAACAATTGTTGACAATTTCACTTTCCAAAATATGTNATAAATGAAATTGAGCCACAAATAAAAAAATAATAATCGTGAATAATTACAATTACAGTAGCACATTATTTGGATAATTAAAATATCGATTGCAGATGAGACTGTGCTGTAGAATAGATTAATACCATTATTTAAGCTTTGACAGGAGTCATAAAAAAAAAGTGTAAACACACGCTTACCTCAATGGCAATTTTAATCCAATGCTAATAACAATAAAGTTACAACGATATACACTTACAATGTCTGTTCTTATGGTGTTATGCATGACAAACACACAATCCCGAAATACGTTTTGGATTCGTTGGATGCTTTAAACAAATATTTTACTGTTAAAAAACCACCACGTCCATATTATTGTCCCAAAATTTTTCGTCACCGAAAGGACGTCACACGAGATACGTCATAAATTGCGTAAATTGTGGGTACGAAAAAAAAATGGGCACGACAAAAATTTGGTACGAACAATTTTGGGTAAGAAAAAAAAATGTTGGGGTTCGGGTAAGTAGTACCCGTGTACATCTTTTGGGTGGGCGTGGTCGGACACTATCTCCTCCTACACTATTAGCACTAGAACCTTGAAACGTACACACATGGTAGCTATGAGCATATGTGCAACGGTGCACTATTTGGAATTTTGATCTGACCCCTGGGTCAAAAGTTATTATCATGTGCGTCGTTTGTTGTTAGTAAAATGAGTTTTTTTTTAAACCATTTTACCCATTTATTTACCAATAACTTTTGACCCAGGGGTCAGATCAAAATTCCAAATAGTGCAACGTCGCACAATTGCTCATAGCAACCATGTGTGTAAGTTTCTATGTTCTAGTGCTAATAGTGTAGGGGGAGATAGTGTCCAGGACAGACGGACAGAACGCGGAGACCAATACAATATCCCCACGCTTTTAAAAGAGTGGGAATAATAAGTATAATTTAACGAGAATCATGATTCATATTCTGAAACAAATTTAAACCAGAAATATCCACACTAGATGATCTATATGCATTAATAAGAGTACAAATGTAATCGATGGTGACGAAGTACCATCACGCGCTAAGTATGAAATCCGATTGAGTCATTTTCTAAAACGATATACACTTTAGAGCTGAATGTTCACCATACTAAAAATGCAAATCTGTTCTAAACGAAATTCAGAATTGTAAACATTTGTTAAATAAATACTCAGTATTTCATTTGATATTTACTAACGTTAACGAACACGTTACGAACACGGTTACATTGTCTACGAATCCTTTGATGGAACAATGTCTTATATTTAAAACCAAAATTGTTATTTTCAATTATAGAATTAGCAAACCTTACAACGTTGATCATTCAAACCTATTTTAAATATGTTTAAGTTTACATAAGTTATAGTCATTGAAACCATATTAATCTATTAAAAGTGAACATGATGCAGTAGCCTTCAAAATGAGAGTTCTTCAGTTATCATTATTAATTTATTATTCTTCTCTCATTTCGTAGGTAAGTAAATGCTCCATACACGTTTACCTCTAGAATAAGCCCGCTTTTTCTATATGAAATATCCTGCACATAATATAATGTTATTAACATAAGACCTGCACATAATATACTGCACATAATATAATGTTATTAACAAAAGACCTGCAAAAACAGTCCATTCTTGTAAAACAGTTAACAAAAATTCTGCGAAACGAAAGAACAAATCATATTTTACTTTCTGCGTAATACTGATAAGCTAACGGTTTATGAAACAGAAACTGCTTTATACATAATACGTTCAAATAACAAATTCCTTAAGCGAAAGTAAAAGTATTATTTTACTTCCTGCTTATTGATACGTTACGGGTATTCATAAGATAATCTGATAACGAATGTCAAATAACCATTCAATACAAATCGAAATTGTGTTTGATTCTGCGTATAAATAAAGACAAACATTAAAACAAGTCACACGACCGTCACGTGCGTTCTAAATGTGAAAAAAATTTGCTACCCGGCCAATTTCTAAATATACTGATAAGACCATACATTCTTTAACGAACATGTGTTGCGCACTTTAATAGTTGAATGTTTAAACACAATACCGTGCGTGGGTGATGTAAACTAAAGTACACACTTTGGTATATTAGGAAACTATTATCGAGCTTATCAAGGTGTGATAGCATAAATAATGTTGTTATGTCGCAAATATTAAAAAGAACAACCAAATGTCTTTATCAAGGTACTATTATGCATTGTCAAAACTGAGTCCAGGTCCTAGAATTATTCATGTGTAAGACTGATTAGACATCGATGCTTACAGAATAGCACTCTTCAACAAACATTGTGTTTAAACTAAAGAGTTTTTACTTTTTTTACACATCACATTAGCATCAACAAGGAAATGTTGATACTTTGATATGTTCTTTAGTGGTTTGAAAAATTGACATGAAAAGTTTTCCAGTCATAGAAGTGCACAGGCTTCTTTACATCGAAAACCCTGTGTGGTACATTATGCCCTCCTTAAGGAGAAGGCCACAGTCTCAGCAACTGTCGCAATGGTCTCTGCATAGCAAAATCTTGAAACGTGTGAGGAATGAACATCAGTGAAATATAAAAAAAACATTTGTATTATGAATAATAGAAGTAATAATTTTGCAAGTACTCATTACAATATATATTTTAAACTATTTGCATATTTGAAATATTGATGTTTGCTTATGCATTTAGATTTCTTTACGAGTATTTCATAATAAGATGGTTAGGCAATATCTTGTGATAAAAATACAAACACTTTGACTTTCACAATCCAAAATACCAATCAGGCTCAAACTTGGTGTAGCCAGTTACCATCATCGAGTACCTCATTTGAATGCGTTGCTTTAATTGAAAATTGGAAGAAATATTTACATAATTTCGCAATCTGTAAAAATACGCATACAACTAAAGTGACAAACTACACGTATAATGTCTATTGTAACCCCTTATTAATTTGTTACACATAAGCAAAGTATTTTGAAACATTGTTTATTATCATATATTCATTCAATATACTATATGTGCATAGTATTATATGTAAATAGGGGACCAATTTGGTCCATAATTTTATTCTTCAAGTTGTAAAAAATAGTTACATTATTACAAGTTTTCATGTTATAACAATTGTATGCAAAATGCATTTTCTTACCAACAACAACTCTCAACAATGAATACCAAAGTGAACAGTTCTTTTTATTTTAGCCTGAACCTCAATGTGAAAGGCTGCGTCTGTCTCCCCCAGGCCATAGTGGTGAAGGTAGTGGTATACATAATTGACAACAGTGTTTTTGCCTTTCCCTGGCGATTCTCCATCATTACCCATGTACAAAACATGTTTTCCTGCAACAGGAACATAAACAACATGTACTGTCTGCAAACAACAAGAGCATACTCACTATAATTCTGATTTGATACTGTAAAACACATTTCCTGTACACCTAAAAGAATGACTCTATTGACAAATTTGTATGTGTTATGTTTTTAGTACAATACCGAGCATACTTCTGTTGAACAGAGCATTGATCTTAGACCTTACATAATCACATTAAAAACATGCTTAAATTTGGAGTTTCAATTGAATATTAGCATCATATACATAAATATCAAAGGGACTGTAAACCACGAATGACGAAAAAAGAAAAAATCTAAAATACCGTTTTTTTTTTACAATTATTAGTTTATATTGATCAAAATATCACGACTGGTATATTACATTTCTTGAAAAAACTTCATATTTTTTCAGTACATTCGGTAATAAAGTAATAAAAGTTTGCGAATGAAAATCGAAAGTACATCGCGAAAATAGGTGACATAACGTTATACACACTATAAATAACGCAAGTAGATTGATCATTATATATATATAATATATACAATTCACTACGCATGCACAATTTGAATTTCTGGGTTGACCACGTGACGATGATGATCAATCTATTTGCGTTATTTATAGTTAACTGGTAGTTACCTGGTATGCATACCCAGTAAAAATAAATAAATACAAAAATAAAGTAAAAATTAAAAGACAACTTTTTTCAAGTAATGTTATATACCAGTCGTGATATGTTAATTAATCAATATAAACTAATTCTTGTAAAAAAATACGGTATTTTAGAACTTTTCTTTTTTCGGCATTCGTGGTTTACAGTCCTTTTAAGTTGCAACCAAACCTTAATTGCATTCTTAAAGGTGAGTATTGTTGCAAGAAGTATTTGAAATACAAGAGCTGAAAATCATTTTTAATGGTATTGTATGTTGCTGCAATATCTGTGGTTGATAGCTTGATGTATGGTCAACACATTCACTTTAACTGATATACATGCTTTAGGTATAATTTAGTATCGTCTATAGGAAATTGCTTGTTGAAAGTCAAAAACATCACTCCATCGTTTGTTATGAAATGACAAACAGCCACATGTTAGAATGTTGAATTTGTTTTGCATTTCTTGTGCTTTTAAATCTCACAAGGATCACTCAATAGATACAGATACACCATCTGTCACATTCTACACTGATTATTTCTATGTCTGAACAGTAAGACTCATACATAATGTATTCATCACAATTTACAGGCGACACACGTTCATGTAGTCCGAATACATCACTTGAAATATTGTCAGTAATAATGTTAGGTGGTCTGTTTTGAAAATAAAGTTGGTCAAAAAAGTTAAGATCTTAAATAAAAATATCATCGTGACCCTGGGAAATTTCAAATGGGATGCTGATTGCAGATTTTAATTACGATCCTTCAATGGCAGAAATAACTGTCACGACTGTTTGAAGATTAAGTCTGCGGGAGCTCTCAAACAAATGGAGAACAATTTCGATGAGTGATTACTCCAGTTTGAGCAGAAGTCGCTTTCAGCAAAGCAACGGTTGCATCCAACCAACTTAAAAATTATATAAAGCATGTGACAAACAATACAACTTACGCCCGAAAAGTGTCAAATGGCAGCGCTCAAGATCGACCAACAGAACAGAAACAATAAAACAGTGGCGATAACTCTGGTCCCGGACATTAAACCCTCTCCTACTGTAGATACCATGTAGAACCCAATGTGTATTTCGCCTTTAGAAATAATGTTTTGTGATATCACATGTAGCTGTGTTTTTGTAACTTAAATGTAATTTGAAACACACACAAATACACACACGCCACACAGACGCATGCGCGCACGCTACCATATAGACGCACGCATGTAAGTACGCAACCACACACACGCGCGCACGCACGAGCGCGCGCACACTTACGCGCGACAATCCATACACTCACACAAACACACATTTACTTGACGCACGAACTATCACCTATAGACCGTTATTAAATTTTGTCACAAACTAATAACCACATGTTTAACAACCATCTGATATCATAAAAACACATCCCTATTTAAATTGTAAAGAGTTATTCATATCCCCAAAAACTGTGTGCCATTTACAGTATAACTTAATTTACCTATTTGAAATGAGAATTTTGTATATATTCTTGTGTTGTAACCTCATTCAGACTAATTACATCCTTAGAGTTACTTCCCCTTGATGTCAATACCCATTTTATATTTAACTTCACATTAGTCGAATGAGTAAAAACACGTCCGCCAATGCAAACAATGATAACCCCAAACACGACCTTGTGAAAGTAATTTTGATTTGGGTTCCCAAGATATTATTTCCGTCTTCTGGACAGCTACGGGTGTGTGACACTCAACGGTGTGTAAACTTCCGCATAACCATTGATAAGATTGTTCTAAACCGCCAACCCCTTCGTGGATGACACATTGAAGTGCAATTTTACAACCACATGTTTTAGGGTACATGAACAACTATTTTTATCAACAAGATTCGTGCGTCACGTTTTCGCATTTCTTTTTTAATTTTGTGTTGGTATATGTAAAATTGATTTAAAACGTTTGGAACGCGCGTTTGTTTTGTGATCAATGATGGGGGAAAGTATGAGGCTCGGTTAGCCGATACACTGGTTTAAACCTCCAATGCTTTGCAGTGACCGTTTCACTTCGATGTCATGATCCCACTGTGTTAAACACTGTATGCTTATTGTCGTATACTTTTGACGTTCATCAAAGTTCTGGAATGACATTACAAACACGATAGTTTTCCGCTTCCTCTTGTCACATTAACATTGGTTCAAACGAAGATATGGAATAGATCTTCTGTTTAAACAAGTAGAAAGCAGGTAGTAAGTGACAAAATCAATTGTATGATTTAGTCTGAAGTATATATTGTCTTGAAACGAGGACTAGATATATGTTTTGTTGAAAGCATAAAAACAACTCAGCCTGGTATTAAAACAATATTTGACTATTTCACTTTCCAAAATATGTTCTTTCAAGTGAATTGCATGTTCCGTTATAATATGTTCAAACAATGGTGAATATACTGCAATGAATAAATACATTCTGTTGAATGCATTTAATAGTACAAAGCGATACACATGTGTCAATTATTTTATTACTTGTCCCTTTCATAAACAATGTAACTCCTGAAACTAAATCAGAAGAGAAATACTTAGTCTAATCCACTACTTTTATAACATATCACTTACTATAAACATAAAATGTTCAAAACTGGGATCATCGCATTTGAAAGGTCAATGCAAAGCAAGATTGCAAGAGTTCAAATTCGGCTTTCAAATTCAGATTCGGAACATGTAATATTAATCTGTCACGAATATATAGTGAATAATAGGTTGGTGACGTGGATGGAGAATGGTTATCTGGCAAGGCGGAGGAATTTATCGGGTGATTATTTTATTTATCATGTCACATTTACAACATTTTGAATTATACCTTTAACACATTTTATTACAGACAAATGATTTATTGACATAACAAAATAGTTATTCTGGTCGTGCCTCCTACATGTACGCAACATTCCTAACGACCGAATAACTACCGATTGTGTCACGTAAAAATTAGTTCCAAATTAAACCGTTCCTTTTAATACTTTCCTTTTGAAAATATGAGAAGAAATTAAAAACGAATCGAGAATGTGATATTTTTATTGTTAGAATTTGAAAAAAAATATGCAACAGTAAAACAAAAACTCAATTTTATTTGAACATTCAATTAAACAAAATGATGTGCACATTCAGTGTAAGTCAACGGATATAAATGAAATTGAGCCACGAATAAAATAATAATAATCGGGAATAATTATTATTTTGATAATTAAAATATCGATTGCAGATGAGACTGTGCTGTAGAATAGATTAATACTATTATTTAAGCTTTGACAGGAGTCATAAAAAAAATGTGTAAACACACGCTTACCTCAATGGCAATTTAAATCCCATGCTAATAACAATAAAGTTACAACGATATACACTTCCAGGTGTTATGCATGACAAACACACAATCCCGAAATAAGTTTTGGATTCGTTGGATGCTTTAAACAAATATTTTACTGTTAAAAAACCACCACGTCCATAGTATTGTCCCAAAATGTTTCGTCACCGAAAGGACGTCACACGAGATACGTCATAAATTGCGTAAATTGTGGGTACGAAAAAAAAATGGGTACGACAAAACTTTGGTACGAACAATTTTGGGTAAGAAAAAAAATGTGGGGGTACGGGTAAGTAGTACCCGTGTACATCTTTTGGGTGGGCGTGGTCGGACACTATCTCCTCCTACACTATTGGCACTAGAACCTTGAAACGTACACACATGGTAGCTATAAGCATATGTGCAACGGCGCACTATTTGGAATTTTGATCTGACCCCTGGGTCAAAAGTTATTATCATGTGCGTCGTATGTTGTTAGTAAAATGAGTATTTTTTAACCATTTTACCCATTTATATACACATAACTTTTGACCAAGGGGTCAGATCAAAATTCCAAATAGTGCACCGTCGCACAATTGCTCATAGCAACCATGTGTGTAAGTTTCAATGTTCTAGTGCTAATAGTGTAGGGGGAGATAGTGTCCAGGACAGACGGACAGAACGCGGAGATCAATACAATATCCCCACGCTTTTAAAAGAGTGGGAATAATAAGTATTATTTAACGAGAATCATGATTCATATTCTGAAACAAATGTAAACCAAAAATATCCACACTAGGTGACCTTGATGCATTAATAAGAGTACAAATATAATCGATGGTGACGAAGTACTATCACGCGCTAAGTATGAAATCCGATTGAGTCATTTTTTAAAACGATATACACTTTAGAGCTGAATGTTCACCATACTAAAAATGCAAATCTGTTCTAAACGAAACTCAGAATTGTAAACATTTGTTAAATAAATACTCAGTATTTCATTTGGTATATACTAACGTTAACGAACACGTTACGAACACAGTTACATTGTCTACGAATCCTTTGATGGAACAATGTCTTATATTTAATACCAAAATTGTTATTTTCAATTATAGAATTAGCAAACCTTACAACGTTGATCATTCAAACCTATTTTAAATATGTTTAAGTTTACCTAAGTTATAGTCATTAAAACCATATTAATCTATTAAAAGTGAACATGATGCAGTAGCCTTCAAAATGAGAGTTCTTTAGTTATCATTATTAATTTATTATTCTTCTCTTATTTCGTAGGTAAATAAATGCTCCATACACGTTTACCTCTAGAATAGGCCCGCTTTTTCTATATGAAATATGCTGCACATAATATAATGTTATTAACATGAGACCTGCACATAATATACTGCACATAATATAACGTATTTAACAAAAGACCTGCAAAAACAGTCCATTCTTGTAAAACAGTTAACAAAAATTCTGCGAAACCAAAGTACAAATCATATGTTACTTTCTGGGTAATATTGATAAGCTAACGGTTTATGAAACAGAAACTGCTTTATACATAATACGTTCAAATAACAAATTCCTTAAGCGAAAGTAAAAGTATCATTTTACTTCCTGCTTATTGATACGTTACGGGTATTCATAAGATAATCTTATAACGAATGTCAAATAACCATTCAATACAAATCGAAATTGTGTTTGATTCTGCGTATAAATAAAGACAAACATTGAAACAAGTCACACGACCGTCACGTGCGTTCTAAATGTGAATAAAATTTGCTAACCTGCCAATTTCTAAATATACTGATAAGACCATAAATTCTTTAACGAACATGTGTTGCGCACTTTAATAGTTGAATGTTTAAACACAATACCGTGCGTAGGTGATGTAAACTAAAGTACACACTTTGTTATATTAGGAAACTATTATCGAGCTTATGAAGGTGTGATAGCATAAATAATGTTGTTATGTCGCAAATATTAAAAAGAACAACCAAATGTCTTTATCAAGGTACTATTATGCATTTTCAATACTGAGTCCAGGTCCTAAAATTATTCATGGGTAAGACTGATTAGACATCGATGCTTACAGAATAGCACTCTTCACCAAACATTGTGTTTCAACTAAAGAGTTTTTACTTTTTTTTACACATCACATTAGCATCAACAAGGAAATGTTCATACTTTGATATGTTCTTCAGTGGTTTGAAAAATTGACATTAAAAGTTTTCCAGTCATAGAAGTGCACAGGCTTCTTTACATCGACAACCCTGTGTGGTACATTATGCCCTCCTTAAGGAGAAGGCCACAGTCTCAGCAACTGTCGCAATGGCCTCTGCATAGCAAAATCTTGAAACGTGTGAGGAATGAACATCAGTAAAATATAAAAAAAATATTTGTATTATGAATAATGGAATTAATAATTTTGCAAGTACTCATTACAATATATATATTAAACTATTTGCATATTTGAATATTGATGTTTGCTTATGCATTTAGGTTTCTTTACGAGTTTTTCATAATAAGATGGTTAGGCAATATCTTGTGATAAAAATACATCCACTTTGACTTTCACAATCCAAAATACCAATCAGGCTCAAACTTGGTGTAGCCAGTTACCATCATCGAGTACCTCATTTGAATGCGTTGCTTTAATTGAAAATTGGAAGAAATATTTACATAATTTCGCAATCTGTAAAAAATACGCAAACAACTAAAGTGACAAACTACACGTATAATGTCTATTGTAACCCCTTATTTATTTGTTACACATAAGCAAAGTGTTTTGAAACATTGTTTATTATCATATATTCATTCAATATGCTATATATGCATGGTATTAAATGTAAATAGGGGACCAATTTGGTCCATAATTTTATTCTTCAAGTTGTAAAAAATAGTAACATTATTACAAGTTTTCATGTTATAACAATTGTATGCAAATTCATTTTCTTACCAACAACAACTCTCAACAATGAATACCAAAGTGAACAGTTCTTTTTATTTTAGTCTGAACCTCAATGTGAAAGGCTGCGTCTGTCTCCCCTAGGCCATAGTGGTGAANAAAATCAGAAAACCATGACGGACTTCGTGCAAAGCGGTGCAACTAAAACCGTGACCGAGCACACGGAAACATCAATCGGAAAACGCCTCGATGAAATTAGCTCCAAGTTATCAAACGTGCTCACAAAAATGACACTTTAGCGTTTTTGAAACCGAAAACGAAATAGTTTCATTACACAAAATAATAAAGGAACACATTGTGAAATCGATTGCCTGAAAAATCGCAATACGATACAGAGTGCAGCCAAACATCCGGTCTAAATGATCTTGAACAATATGGCCGGAGAAACAGCATACGTATTACTGGCCTCTCCAATGATTCGGACCAACAGTCATCAATGGCCTCGGCCGACGAAACGGTCTTATTGTTAAATGACAAGCTAGGCATGCAACTCGAGACCAAAGATATCGATATTGCCAATCGCCTTGGAAAATATGTAGAGAATAAATGCAGGCCAGTCATTGTAAAACTCATTAGGCGCCAAACGAAAATTGAAATAATGAAGCGTGCCAACCGTCTCAAAGATACTGGCATCTTTATTAATGAAGACCTGACAAAGATGAATGCAGAAGTTCTGGCTTCATTGCGTCTCAAAGAGCCCGAGTTGGTTGAGAAGGCCTGGTCCCGCGACGGGAAACTATTCGTTCGCTATCGGAGACAAGAGCGTAACGAGCTGGTGACATTTATAAATACAATCTCTGGCTGGCAATGTCATGGCCAAACAAAAAGCATGTGACAAACAATACAACTTACGCCCGAAAAGTGTCAAATGGCAGCAGCTTAAGATCGACCAACATAACATAAACAATAAAACAGTGGCGATAACTCTGGTCCCGGACATTAAACCCTCTCCTACTGTAGATACCCTGTAGAACCCAATGTGTATTTTCCCTTTAGAAATAATGTTTTTGTGATATCACATGTAGCTGTGTTTTTGTAACTTAAATGTATTTTGAAACACACTCAAATACACACACGCCACACAGACGCATGCGCGCCTGCTACCATATAGACGCACGCATGTAAGTACGCAAGCACACACACGCACGCACGCACGAGCGCGCACACACTTTTAAAGCGCAACCATCCATACACTCACACAAACACACATTTACTTGACGCACGAACCATCACCTATAGACCGTTATTAATTTTGTCACAAACTAATAAACACACTTTTAACAACCATCGGATATCATTAAAACACATCCCTATTAAAAGTGTAAAGAGTTATTCATATAACCCAACAACTGTGTGCCATTTACAGTATAACTTCATTTATCTATTTGAATGGGAATTTTGTATATATTCGTGTGTTGTAACCTCATTCAGACTGATTACCAATCGTGTTACACCGACCATTTCCGGATAGCTCCGAAAGAGTGGAATTTATGCAATAAAGGTCGATAATCCAGAGTGACTGATTACATCCTTAGAGTTACTTCCCCTTGATAAAATATTTCCATTAAATTTAACAATGTACACATTTCCGCAATGAACACAAATATAGAAATTGCAGAGAAAAAGCAAACCCACTAAATAGGGAGTATACTTTATAGATGTTAACAAGGTAGTGTTTGTTTCCAGATCCTTTCAGTAAGGTATTTTTGCTGATAAATGTTATGATAATGGAAATATTTAGTGTTTTTTTCAAGAACTGAGACCAGTCAGTGATCTACCAATATTATTAGTCCATATAAACGGACTCCCAAAGCCTATGATAATTTTTGCAATGACGGCTCTGGGAGTCCATATGCACCCCTTCATAAACATGGGTGCAGAATTTAATCAACAATGCAAGGGTTAAGGAACACTGAANGTGTACATGTTCTATTTATGTGAGCAGATGTTTGGTTACTTTTCTCCGTTATGTTCACTGTTAGACAGACATTGTCTATGGACGCGTCCCTGAAGTTTCCGTGTTTGATTGTCACCTCTCCACAAATATTGTCAACTTCTTGTACAAACATATCCAGTGTTACGTTCATTAAAGGGCGCAAACCGATGATCGCGCCAATTATAACTCCACACAACGTCGCCAATACAGAGCCTTTTAAAATCGTCATGATTGTTTTCTGAAAATAGGTGCGCGAAAACAGTTATAACATGTTTAATGAATAATACATTTTGGTTATTAATGAGTCAGCATATTCGCATTTGTTACCTCAAGCTATTGTTATAAATGTGCAATATGTATGCAGTTTGTGTTTGTGATTAGCTTGTAATGATAAGGCATTGGATATGATATGTACCAGTTCATAGACGCTAGATAGTCTTCCCTCGTTGGTAAATTGTGTTAAAAAGAGACTTTTGACTATAAACATTTATTTTTTTTTGAAAATGACAAACGGCGTCGAACTAAAACCGGAGATTTTCGTTTCGCCCTAAAATAATGAATGATGGCAAAATTAAAATATGTTATCAATGTTAATCCCCAACGGTATGCAACACTAATTGGAGGATATTAAACCATGGTTTTGGGTTTTGCATTTACTAAATTAAAAAAAGGAGCAAATCCATTGGACATTTAATTGTTCCGCTAAATTATTACATCAATACATCTTAGTTAAAATTGATTTATTTCAGCTAAATATATAAAAATATGTACCTTTGCGATTTTAATGTTTTATATTATTTAAATTGCAGGTTTAAATATAAGTGAAATTAATAAATCATGCATTGATTTTTTTTTCCAAATGAGTGTTGTCCAGCTATCATTATCAATTAATTATTCTACTCTAATTCCATGCATAGATAAAGATGGTGCATGCACGTTTACCTCTAGAATATGCCTGATTCTTCTATGTGAAATATCCTGCACATATTGTAATACTACTAACATAAGAGCTGCACAAATAGTACATACTTCTTAAAAAAAAGTTTTAAAATTCTGTGAAACCGAAAGTAAAAACACATTTTTTTACTTCCTGCTTATGTTATCTATAAGATACCAACCTCCGCGCAGAGATTTGACTGGAACCAGCATAGCTGGATCAAATCCCTGCCATCATACACAACCACGTGATGATTGCTGAGCCACGTGATACAATAATTGCGTCTTTCAGTATCAGCGGCATAGATAACAATGCATATACGCCCAAAAAGAATGTGCCGGAAAATTGTTTCTCTAATGGAAACAAGAGTTTTATTTTTAACCGGAAAATAATACTCGTATACATAATGATCTAAAAAATCCCTGCCGTTATAACGAGCTTAGTCATAATAGCCGAGCCACGTGGTACAATAAGGGCGTCTTACAGCATCAACGGTTATTTTTAAATTTGTAAACAGTAGTTTTTACTTTTTAATTAAAGTAATTAATTTTTTTATTGTGAACCTTAACTTATACACTATTTTCAAAATATAAAAGAACATGATACCCCTTTTCATAATATAATACTTAAACAAAAAAAATAACATCCTACCGAATCGGGAAAGGGATAACTACAACGAGCGAGGCCTGGTATGGTATTGCGCAAGGGGGGGGGGTGGGTAAGAGGGGTAGGGTTAGTGTTAGTGTTAGGGTTCGGGTTAGCCTTAACCCAACCCTACCCCGACCCCTAACCCTAACCCTTACCCTAACCCAGGGTTATCTCCCGTATACCAGGCCTCGCTCATTGTAATTGTCCGCTTCCCTACCGAATCTGGTAGGATTTTCTTGTGATGGCAGAGGTTGTATGTGAGAGCATGGAACGACAACTCTGCTTGGAGATTGATAAGATACTGCTGATAACGAAAGTCAAAATTACAAATAAAGAAAATGGTGCCTTTCTGTCTCAACTGTTCAAATAGAACTACAAAGATCTAAAGGTATGCAATACAATTTGAAACGGTGTGGGATTCTGCGTAAAACAAAAAACAAATATAGAAACAAGTCACACACACGTCACTTGAATTGGGAATGTGAATAATATTTGCTTCCCGGCCAAAATCTAAATATACTGATAAGATCATACATCATTAAAACAAAAATGTGTTGTTTAAATACAATATTATGCGGGGGTGATGAAGTGTTGAATTTTTGTGATATGAGAAATCTCATATATCGAAATTATAAAGGCTGCGATGGCATATCGCTTGTAGAAAACACAGGCTTACATGATTTGTGTTTGAGATTTAAAAATCAGCGCGTGGTGAATTTTGTGATTATGTGTGTCGTGTTCTTAGAAAACTGGGCATACTGCTTGTGCGTAAATTGTCATCCCAGATTAGCCTGTGAAGTCCGCACAGGCTAATCAGGCACGACAATTTCCGCTTGTATGGAATTTTTCGTTTAAATGAAGTCTCTTCTTAGCGAAAATCCAGTTAAGGCGGAAAGTGTCGTCCCTCATAAGCCTGTGCGGACTGCACAGGCTAATCTGGGATGACACTTTACGCACATGCGTTTTGTCCAGTTTTCTCAGAACACGACTCATGTATGAATAGAAGTTAATCCTTTAGCAATAGCTTGAGAGGAGTTTAAGCTTTTCGTGGTAAATCCCGGATCGATTGTTTCACGACCGACATCAGAATGAGTTTATCCTATGTTTTCCTCTTGCAATTGAAATTTACCATAAATAGACGCAACAATCTTAAGACATGCAAAAGGCCCATATTGTTTTTTTTTAATAGTCTTAGTAGAACAGTCAAGATCACATCATCAAGATCATTGGTACTCAGCCGACAGAAATATGACAGTTCAAAAGATGCTTTGTATGAACTTCACTGGCTACCAGTAAAGGCCAGGATAACTTTCACATACTGACCTTCATGTATAATTGTTCTGTTGGTCACGCGCCTTAAAATACCTTACAGAACTTTTAACAGATAAAGTACCCGCACGTAACCTACGATCTACAGTCTCGTATGACGGATGTTATGATGTTAAACGCACACAGAGAAAAACTTTTATGGACAGGAGTTTCGGAGTTGTTGGTCCGAAACTGTGGAATTATCTACCATCAAGCATCCGGACTTCTGTCTCAATAGACATTTTCAAAAGGAATGTGAAAACATTTCTCTTCCGAGACTTTTACAACCTTTTTTAATTTGAATACCTGTGATTTTAAAAATAATCGAGACTCAGCGTTATAGATTTATTATAGTTTATGATAATTTACGAGTGCGACGGTTGTCCTGACGGGGTTTAATTTCTCGCGTCTTCAACTCACATGATGGTAGTATAAGCAGTGTCTGTTAGTCACGATTAGCCCCTCAAGTTGTGCCTCATAGTCACATTGTAATTTTAACCTTCAAGTTGTGTCTTGTAGTCACACTTGGTCAGTCTATTTGTGACTTGTAGTCACAATAGTTCCACTAAGGTTAAAACCCAAAGGAAGTGTCAGTAAGGTTGACAGGTGACCGGTAGCTGCGGAATCCGACAGCCAGAGTGCAGAAATATCCTTTCACGTATCCTTTCAGTTAATGCAAAACAGTGTCTGTATGTTTCCAAAAATTTGCTCATACTATCATTAGATTTTTTTTTAACCCTAGTTATATCAATTTATATAACAATTTTAGATTATTAATCCTTTAATACATGCTTCACAATAGTATCAATCACTCTTATGTTTTATCAATTTTATGTACATATTTATGTTTTGTACACCGCCATTGAATATAATTATATAAATAGGCGTTTCATCAAATTAGCAAGTTTCAAGTTTCAAGATAACAACATGCTTTTATCTTAAAGATATTTATTTAAGTTCGCATTCACTGAAAAGCCAACCGTTATTATTAAACAATCGAGTTCATTTCCGGTGAATAACCAGTACTAAGTGTATTTCGAAACGATCTTGATTTGATATCCCTTAGGTTTGCGCCTGTCATATTTAGTTCCTTATTATTACGTTCAGAGTTGCAGTCCGCACAGGCTAACCAGGGACGACACTTTCCGCTTTTATGACATTTTTCGTTTAAATGAAGTCTCTTCTTAGCAAATATCCAATTTAGGCGGAAAGTGTCGTCCCTCATTAGCCTGTTCGGACTGTACAGGCTAATCTGGGACGACACTTTACGCACATGCATTATGCCCAGTTTTCTCAGAACGCGACTTATTTGTCTTCATATTATGTCCATTTATATATATAAAAAAGTGTCAAAACACGTTTAAATCAACCATACCTAGATAACACATTTTTTAAACCACTTACCTTCATTAAGGTTATATCCACCAGAATAACAAACTATTGATTCTAAAATTAAACACAACGTGCTGGTTCAGCGATGAACTAGGTTTAAGCGGTGAACTATTAAAATGCACTTTAGATATTCGATAGCCACAGAATTCCGACAGTACCGCTTGTTTACTAATGTTATAAATGAGCGGCGTTTCTTTTCTACCTCCTCGTTTTAACAAGTAGTTTTGCAATCGGCCAAGTTCTCCCTCGTGTATAATGTTTATAAACAAGTTATGTCATTAAAGTATAGCAATTGTACCTTTTTTTTCGTTCGGAACTGTTTGAAGATATCATAAACATGAAACCCACATGCTACGAGCTCGAAAATGAATAAGTGTTCGATAATTTGCTGTTTCGGCAATCTTATTCAGATTAGTATGTAAAACTTAACATTCAAATAAAAAAATATATTTATAACCACTTGTTTGAGTTTTGTCAACGGTGTATTTAAATTCTAGAGGCCACTCCTTAAAAATAAGTATCCCTGATCGGTGTATCCAAAAAGTTATTTACATTCGTAATCGACATATTTAACCCATTTATGCCGAGTGGACTCTCCCATCCTTCATGATTGGATCAATTTATTTCCAAAATTAGAGATGTCTGGTATATTTATTTCTCTTTTTAGAATATTTCTCACAGAAATTACTTTTAGCAAACAGCGCAGACCCTGATGAGACGCCGCATTATGCGGCGTCTCATCTGGGTCTTCGCTGTTTGCCTAGGCCTTTTTGAAGACGCTAGGCATAAATGGGTTAAAAGGATCTGTTATTTTATAACATTTAAACATTAAGACGTAAAACTCAATACTTTATTGGTTAGTCTACATTAGCGACACCCGAATTCACTCGACCCGTGATGTAAATTGCTTGGTTTAGCCTTCATATGGGACAACCTTATTCACAGAGACCTACATATGATGAACCGTAGGCATGAAATAAAAATATGGTATATTTTTACATTTTTTCTCGTGAAAAATGATCGAATCCCGGCTATATACAGTTTCAAGCAAGCAAGTTCTTACACGTTTGCAACACGTTCTATAAGTTCTCAGTAAGTTCTTAGTACGTTGTACTCGTTTGAAGGAGTTCGCAGTAGGTTCCAAGTACGTTGTACTCGTTCAATGCAGTTGTTACAAAGTTCAAACCGTAAATACAATACGTTCATACAATGTGCATATAAATAGAGGTCGTTGTCTCAAAATCACCTTTTTGATATTAAGTTGAAACATGGACAATCTTGGAGCTCTTTTTTTTTTTTTTTTTTTTTTTTTTTTTTTTTTTTTTTTTTTTTTTTTTTTTTTTTTTTTTTTTTTTTTTTTTTTTTTTTTTTTTTTTTTTTTTTTTTTNGTTTTATAATCGCCGTGCAAACGTGGCTGCAACTACGTCTTAAACGTACTAAAAACGTAGTAGGACGGAGTGAGAACTGCCTTTTAACGAGTTACCACTGCACAACGAATAAAGAAGAACTGCGTACGAACGTGATCGAGCTGGCTGAGGACGGGCTCGGTCTGACTGGAAACAGTATACCAACGGGGACAATTGGAAAATTGACCCGATTTGAACTGGATAAAGACGGACTGGCAAAGGATAGGTCGGGAAAGGAACGAGCTGCACGTAGCGCGAAATGTGTATACACGTCATTCAATCATATTGTAGATTTTTTCTGACCAAAACTTCACGTTCAAGCAAGTTCACATCCAGTTCTGCATTTTCTTCAGAACGTGGTCGAACTGTCTAAGAACGTACTTGGTGTATGGATTCCTTAATATATTTCCTTATGATTATATTTTTTGGATCCTAATGCTACGAAAATTGATGTTTGACTAGATCTTCTACTACTTCTACTACTACTACTACTACTACTACTACTACTACTACTACTACTACTACTACTACAACAACAACAACAACAACAATAACAATAACAACAACAATAACAACAATAACAACAATAATAATAACAATAATAATAATAATAAATCATAACAATAATAAATTATAACAATAATAATAATAATAATAATAAGAAGAAGAAGAAGAAGAAGAAGAACAAGAACAAGAACAAGAAGAACAAGTAGAAGAAGGTACCTAAGACAACATGCAAATATAGATTCTTATTAATATTTTTTTACCAAAAGTCATACAAATGCATTGAATAAAATAACGATTTTGTATGAATAAGTCGTATACATGTATTTAACTGCGACTATATTCCTAAACATCAATAGGGTGTGATGCCTCTTTTGTAAATCTTGAGTTTTTTTTCCATTTGTTCACCCCCCACCTCCCCTCCCACTAACATTTTCGGGCCATACATCAGCTTGATTAAAAATAACACAATTGGAACTATAAAATGCCAATTGTTTGGCGCGAGAGAACACATCTGTGTCGTGTTTTGAGAAAACTGGGCATAATGCTTGTGCGTAAATTGTCATCCCAGATTAGCCTGTGCAGTCCGCATAGGCTAATAAGGGACGACAATTTCCGCTTTTATGGAATTTATCGTTTAAATGATGTCTCTTCTTAGCGAAAATCCAGTTTAGGCGGAAAGTGTCGTCCCGAATTAGCCTATGTGGACTGCACAGGCTAATCTGGGACGACACTTTACGCACATGCATTTTACACAGTTTTCTCTGAAAACGGCACATCTAGGTGACGGGTCATAAACCTGTCATAGCTCTAGATGTCTTGTGGGGGAAGGAGGAGCGCATGAGTCGCCTGCTGTAAACATTGATTAACCTATTTATGCCTAGTGGACTCTCCCATCCTTCAAAATTGGATCTTTTTTTCCAAAATTAGGGATGTCTAGTATATTTATTTCTATATTTAGAAATTCCTTTAAGCAAACAGCGCAGACCCTGATGAGACGCCGCATCATGCGGCGTCTCATCTGGGTTTACGCTGTTTGCCAAGGCCTTTTTTCTAGACGCTAGGCATAAATGGGTTAATATGCTTTCTTATTTTCCTCGGATATAAAAATACATGTAAGGTATAAAATACTGACCATTGTCGAATGTTTCTTTGCACAGGTCTATTTAAAGGGATTCGTACACAGACTTTCGTATTTTTTTCTGTTGAAAAACAACAAGTCATTCAATGAATTTTCTAACAAAACTGTCATATTTTGAAACGTTTTGAATGACTAATATTACGATATCACTATACACGATAAACATTAGAAAAAACTCCTGCCCTTGGGTTGACCCCGGCACCTCTAGAAGCAATGCTTACGCGCTGCCACTACACCACGCATTCATTTGAATTTCCGTAGCAGTTTAAACGCTACGTCGATAATACACGTTTTTGCTTTAGTATCGTGAGTGTTTTTTTTACAATTTGGATTGAAGATTGTCGATTATCGAAGATATATTTTTGACATTTTCCTTTTTTTAGGAGTTCTATTTTGCTCATTCGAATGTAATACATGTATAATTTTTTGAATCTACTAAAACGTTTTTGAAAATTGTCATTTCGCTAAACTGTAAACAAAGTCTTCTTAATAGGACTATAACTAGATGTTAATGGATTATTTATCACGAACGATGCAACTTCTATTACCAGTTTATCAGGTGACATATGACCCCAGAAGGGCGTTTTCAGACAGAGACAAATTGGTACCATAATGAAGCTATTGTGAATAAAAGTGAATGATAAACGTTAACTTCAAACTTTGTTATTTATAATATTTACTCTAAAATGAACGTATGAAAATCTTTGATTAAGCTTTCAAACACATTTCTGTAGAACCAAATGGGTACTGCCCGGCATCGCGTGTAATTGTTGCCTTGATCTTCAACAGAAGAACCAGATTCACCGAGGTTATCAAACGTTCTTGATTTA
The DNA here is from genome assembly GCA_007657795.1 of Dreissena rostriformis. Taxonomy (NCBI): domain Eukaryota; kingdom Metazoa; phylum Mollusca; class Bivalvia; order Myida; family Dreissenidae; genus Dreissena; species Dreissena rostriformis. The sequence goes on from VMBQ01002397.1 coordinate 47,539, forward strand.
TTTTTAAATCAACCGACCAAGATCTGTGAAAGAAACAAAGAGAGACAACTTGGCATAGTTTGATGGAGGTGTGTTACCAGAGTTATTTGACATAGTATTTTTTGCCTATATATATATAAAAAGAGTGTTTCTTTATTCCACTAATCCTAATTGTTTGTTACATTCGATACTGTTCACTAAATTAACTTTTTAAAATAAAAAAAAAATGTTGCTTATGGATTTGGAAGATTTATGTCCTGAACAATTGTATTAAAGGGGGGAAAAACGTGTGTATAATTAAAAAGTTCTCGAAAAAATAAAAAGACTGACCGACCTTTATCATACCCCACGTTAGGAAGATATTAGTAGAAACAAGCAACATCAAACATTTTAATCGGTATTTTTGGTCATGTTTATCAAAGCAACCCTCACTAAGTCAAAATTACCATGGACGTTTTTTTTATTATAGGGTTAATCTGAGCAGACGGTTTCGTTATAACACTCAATATACATCGTTTTGTTGTAGCTGTTGTTATTTTATCATATTTTACTTATATAAAACACTATCATACATATTTTTATGCCGAGTACTTCTTTATTTATTGTTTTATTTGATAACAAATTGAAACATACATCCACTTAAACAGAAAAAAGAAAAAGAAAGTGCTCTGATACGCATAATGAAGTCATCAAATTCCGCTCCTTCCTTAGAGCCGCGTGAATACGTCGTCGGTTTCAATATAAAAACTTTTTTTTAACGTCCTAACATTGACAAACAAAAAAAAGCTAATGAAAACCCGTGTTCGCGATTCATATGAACTTTTTATACCAACTTCTTTAAATTCACAAAACGAAATGCTAATGAAAAACCTTTTTCGCGATTCATATGTACTTTTTATACATGGTGCATCAAATGCGATCAATCCAATTTGATGGTGATATCTTATGGACTTGTTAAGTCATAACAATATTAAGTGTGTTTATTTCGAAGTTTATTTATAGGTCCATCAGATTCTTCACGAGGACATGGATATGAGTGGATCTACCTAACAATATTCAGTAGTTTTTTTTTCTTCACTTATGTCTATGGAACTCAGGACGGAGCTTACACAATTTCTGATACGGTGTTCCCGTCGATCAGCAGCCCGTGAAATAACGTCGAATTATTAAGACTAAACTGTGACCCTGACCTTTGACCTGAAGTGAAAATCGAAAGGTCGCACATAATGCTCACGTTGCTCTTTATAAGTATGCTGAGTTTAATCCATGTACATTCAGTACCTTTTGACTTAAGAAATGCCAGGATCCAATTAGTGTATTCCAGGGATACTGAAAGGGGTCTAACGCAAATGAGCCGCTCTCTCAGAAAACGGTGTTTAATGCATGTACGTAAAGTTTCGTACCAGATTAGCCAGTGCAGTCCGCTAATAGCTGATCTGGGGCGGCACTTTACGCCCATGCATTAAGATCCGTTTTCCCAAAGCGCTGCTCAAATTTGAATCGACATTTTAAATCACGTTGTATATAATTCCGGTCGGTCTTTGATACAGTCTATAGTCGGAACTAGTTGAACCTCTTCGAAGAATCCGTTATACGTGTATGAAAAGCTACGATGACGACAAATGCCCCCAAAATCATTTGGCTATCAGAGATTGTCGATTACATGCTTCTTTAACCAGTTCTGCCAACTTCCGTCACAAATGATTTCAACACGATAACTCATAAAACATATAATGACGAGTGAGTATTTCCTGGCCAGTGTGTCATTGTTAATTTAAAAAAAAAATCTGTCAAACGTGTAGTAGTTTGGGCAAAAAAGCGTGACGGATATCACTAATTTCAACTTAGTTATTAATTCCCAAACTATTAATTGCCCTATATCTATGTTTATATATTTATATATAAATGTTCAGAAATATAGATCACACGTCTTAAATCCTTAAACCATTATTATATAATCTATTATTATATTGATAAAACAACGGGTAAAAATTTCAGATTTTATCATTTTAGCATATTTGCCTGTGCCATGTCACAGTGCAAGAGTAAATTTTAAAAACGTGTTGCTGTTTTTTAATAAAGCACGTTCACTCAAAATAAGTGTTTCTTTTCTTTCATTCTCTATATAAAAAAACGTGTTACGCGTTGTTGAACCGAGACAAACATAATGTGCATGCTGACTGCCACATAGGGGGTCATCACGTGACGATCAATATGGCGACGTCCTCGCTAATACGGGTATTTTTTCCGCCGTTTTATTCCCTGTATTACTTTTATAAATAGAATAATGCCGCTCTCATTCCAGCCATATAAAGAAAGTGATTACTGTTAATTTCGTATTAATATTCGTTCTTTATCTCGACTTTACTCGCTACTATATTTCTTAGCGTGATCACAAAACTACAGCTCCCGCTAAGAAAATTCGTAGCGATTTTAAAGCAAATATGAATACGAAATAAACCTTAATCACTTTCTTACTGATACGGCTTGAAAGTGAGCTGCATTTAAAAATTAAGCAAAAGTAATAAAGGGTGTAAAACGGCGAAAAATACCTTTCGTCGCGGACGTCGCAATCTTGATCGTAACGTGTTTCCCCCCTCTGTTCCATAAGTACACGCGGCAGGTTTTTGCGTTTTCATACATTATTTATTTATATTTTTCAACCAATCTTTATGCGGTTTCATCCAGAAGTTTTTTTAATTATATTGACATTGATATGTGCAAACAAAAATTATAATTGATAAAATTTAACGAACACACAACCAAGATGGGCCTCATTTAATTTACAACCAATACAATCTCTTTCACTTTTTACATTAATGAATCCCGAAAAGGATTAAATGAAATGAATTATGTGATAGTATGGTGTTCTTTGTTAAAGAGTAAAAGAGTAAAGCATTTTAACAAAATAACTAAATGTTACGTTTTCCGAGTGACGCTTATTTATGATCAGTATTTGTGAGCATTGCATGGCGTTAATTTTTCTCTTCGCCTGTTTTAATATTTTCTATAATAAATTTGACAAGACATTCAAATTCAAATCAAAGCAAAATTAAAAAAAAAAAAGTAAACCCAATTCAGGCCAGTGAAAGTGGATACCAGGAATTATTTCGCCGATGATTTTCAATATTTTATCACGAATAAATTGTATACCGATCTGTGAACTCTTTTGCGAACCGACGTCTTTCCGGGAAAGTGCATGCGACGTCAAAATGACGTCACTAAAGACATGTTTGAACATTAAATGGCCGCTTGATAATGAACACGTAGTGTAAATCAGAAATGTTTAAAGAACGCTTTGAAATATGATGAGCTATGGCTGGACCTGTCGTTAACTTTACAGAAGGGGGTCGCGCAAAACTAGCAAAGTCTCTGGGGATTGCTCATTGGATTTGTATTCTTCCATCGCTGCTCTGTCTGCTGACGGCACTTTTCGTTCAAGTGACACTTGAAGATAAAATAGTGTTCCTTGAAAACTACAACGGAGCTGTATTGCCAGGGTTCCTCGTGTTTACAGGATTCTATGGATTAATAGCCCATATATTATGCGGAAAGGCATTCTTTTCGAACAGAATCGTCACAAAACGAGAAAAATGGATGGCGTTTTTATTACCAGCGATGATCGCAACTTTTGTCATATTCCTGGCGGAATTTATCGGTGGAATCATGTGCGTCGCTCACATGAGGGACATGGAAAAATCGTTTGACGCCGGCATTAAGAAATCTATGAGGGCCTATAAAAACGACGCCACAGCGAAAGAGTACCTGGACGTGTTGCAAATGTCTTACAAATGTTGCGGAAGCAGGTCGTACCGAGACTGGTTCAGCGCCGAGTGGATTCATCCGGACTTCATGAGTACAAATCAGGGATTTGGACATAGGTATATTGATGTGTATTGTCGTTTACCATTTCAACCGATCGTTTTGTTTTAAATAAAAAAAAAAACTTCGTTTTATCATCAGCATGTTGAGACACGATTATTTGTGTGTGTTTTGTTTCACTTAAATAGTTATTGATTTAATTATTGTTTTAACCTAAACGCGTTCAAATTTTCAATGAATTACAGTATGTTATTATGCAAAACGTTTAAATAAATTGCAGACCACGTTTTATGCAAATCGCATTATTTTTAAACACACTAGCGCGCAAAAAATATGACAAATGTGATCCTTTCTTTCACGTGCTTGAAAAATGTGATGTTTTAGAAATATTACGCATACGAGCCACTACAATCTCATACGAGTTTTATTTTAGTTGAAATTCGCCTGTAATTCTAACTGCAATACCTCTATATCTGAAATTGGTGTGATCAATTTGACGGGGGAGATTTCAGGGGACAAGTAAACCTTGGTATATATATTTTATTACCTGAAGCATCGCCCATGTCGGATTAGTATCTAGCAATTTCCAAACACACACACATGCATCCTAGCACCAGTGATCTTGCATGGTTTTTGGTCTGATATTATGATTATGATTAATCATCGCGATGAAAAAAAAAATGATTATATTGCTCAGTGATATGTTGAATTTTGCACAAGAGATCTGACACGTTAACAAATAATTCAAATATCCAAACGTTTATTTTGCTATATATCCTTTCCGCTGACATTTGACTTCTACGAGCAAGTGGCATTTTTGTTCACGAATCATAATTAATTGTAACAGAACAATATTTTTCACACCGAAAACAAAATTCAATTTAAAGAACATATTTTTACAAATTTGTTTCGCGCTTTTGAGCAAACTGATATGTTAAAGTTTAAAAATTATATGAATTCAAATATTTAAAATAATATTTAACTATTTATATTTAAATATTTAATAATATAATATTTTAAGAATAATACCTGAATTTTCATTACAATTTTCACATGTATGAAAATAAAGACCGAAAATTATGATTTCTGAAAACTAAGGCGCTAAAACGATAAATCGCTAATAAGAATTGGGTGCATTTTAACATTAAATGAAAAGTATGATAAGTGAAAACTGTGGCACTAAAGCGCTAAAACGCTTAGCGTTCATATCTTATAAGAACACTTGCTCAATCAAGTGTGACGACATTGTTTCAGGGGTGGGGCTGACGACGACGTCCCGTTCAGCTGCTGCAACCCGCGCGTCCTCCGCCCGTGCATCCATCGCAGCGTGCACGACAATCACCAACACTATAACTACGATTACCACACGAGGACCACGCTGCACGTGATCGGCTGCACGGACAGACTGGTGAAGTTCTACGAGAAGTCGATTCTGAAGATAGGGGGCGCTGTCGTACTGAGCCTTTCTTTCGTTCAGGTCGGTAATGCGCTTTAAGCGTTTTGCGCTTGTATTCAAAAAGCTTCTTATCTTAACATGGATTTATAGAACTAAAAAACAAATCATAAATCCACCAACATACCACGATTTGGAGTACTGGGGTCTCAGAGTATAACCCTTTACATAAACCCCGGACGTTAGCCCGAATGCTTTAATATCATCGGATCAGAACGACAAGTAGTTAATTATTGGTCGCACAACAACGGCAACGCGAAATTTATTTGGCTTACATACCACATTCAGACATTTGTTGCATTTTTAATGTGAAATATAGTCTACTTTGCTTTAATCAGCATCTGAACTACTTGTGCGATGGACCAGTTCAACAACGATCTTTGTCCATAGAAAAAATAATTGTTATCATGTTATAATATCTTTCTTGTCTACAGAAAAATATCATGCTTTAATAACTCTTCAATTTCATGTTTTACGCGATCCACAGACCACTTAAAAACTTATTCCGATCTGTAATAATAATTGTTTAAACATACGTTTTCTGACCTTATATGTAAAACTGTGATATTTGGATAACTGTGAGCCGCGCTGTGTGAAAACGGGGTTTAATACATTTTCGTAAATTGTATTTCCAGATAAGCCAGTGCAGTCCGCATAGGTTTATCAGGGAAGACAGTTTCCGCTTGTATGGATTTTTTGTTTAGTCTCTTCTAAATGAAAATCGAGTCTAGGCGGAAAGTGTCGTTCCTGATTAGCCTGTGCGGACGGCAAAGGCTAATCTGGGACGACACTTTTCGCACGTGCATCAAGACCCGTTTTCCCAGGTGGCTGCTCATATCCATGTTTTGATATGTTTTCAGTTTTTACTTCTGATCTTGGGGCGGCTTCTGCAGACGGCCATTCAAAGCATCAATGCCGATGGAAACCCGACAGCACCGTCTGTCGGCTACCTTATATCTGCACCAGCTCAAGCGAGCAAACCAAAACCAAAAGGTTATTATTATTATTATTATTATTATTATTATTATTATTATTATTATTATTATTTTTATTATTTTTTTTATTATTATTATTATTATTATTATTATTATTATTATTATTATTATTATTATTATTATTTCTTCTTGTTCTTGTTCTTGTTCTTGTTCTTCTTCTTCTTCTTCTTCTTCTTCTTCTTCTTCTTCTTCTTCTTCTTCTTCTTCTTCGTCTTCTTCTTCTTCTTCTTCTTCTTCTTCTTCTTCTTCTTCTTCTTCTTCTTCTTCTTCTTCTTCTTCTTCTTCTTCTTCTTCTTCTTCTTCTTCTTCTTCTT